>LZPO01007955.1:607480-623161 GCA_001675575.1 Neotoma lepida
ACACACACACACACACACACACACACACACACACACACACACGCAACATAAATAAATAAATCTTTTTTTTTAATGCCACTAGTGAACCGCTGTGGATAGCTTGCCTGTCCGGTCTTTGTAGTTCACAGGCTTTACAGCTGGGTAAGGACTGCTGACTGCTTGCTTCCCTTGGCAGCTTACATAACACTTTCCAATACTGTGAAAGGCAGTGTTTGGGAGGAGGCTCCAGGTCAGTTCCAGATTCCTCCTCCTCCTGTGTCTAAAGTGGACAGTGGTTTTTTTTGTTTAGTTTTGTTTTTCAAGACAGCGTTTCTCTATATATCCCTGGCTGTCCTGGAACTCACTCGGTAGCCCCGGCTGGCCTTGAACTCACAGAGATCCACCTGCCTCTGCTTCCTGAGTGCTGGGATTAAAGGCATGCGCCACCACCGCCCAGCTGTGTACAGTGTTTTAGACAATGGGGCCTTACCTTCAAATTCTGGGAAGCAGCTATGGCAATAGCACATAATACAAATAAAGAAATAAATTGTTTAAAAAAGAAAACTATACTAAGGTACCAGCAGGATGGCTCAGTGGATAAAGATGCTTGCTGCCTAGCATCAATCAAAAAGAAAGCACAAACTTTTTTTTCATGAGCAAATAAGTCAAAAATTNCCCAANAAAATACTGAAAAAGAAGGTGTGGGTTACTCTTACCGATTTCTTCAGTGTTCGCACATCCTACAAATAGCACAGCCTAGAGAGCAGTTTTACNATGCTCTTCATGACTCCTCAAATCCTGCATGACTCTGCTTTTGGGTCACTGTCCTGAGCCAGGTGGCCCCATATTGTGCACATTCATGAAGTGTTTTCACAGTTCCAGGGGCATCCATTTCCCCCACTATACAAAGCACGTGTGCAACCAGGAAGCACAGAACCTACCTGTGCTGGTGCCTCAATTTCTTCTACCTAACACTCCACAAGTAAGTTCCTAGAACCTTGTTGTCTTACCTGTAGGTGCCATCAAGGTGACATCACCATCATGTGACAATGTTTGGTTCTGTCTCAGAAACATCACCCTGGGTGACAGAAAGCATTTTCCCACTGACTNCTTTACACAAGGAAGAAAAGACGAAAAAGCTCACTGAGCTGGTTTTNAATGTTCTGTGGTACCACTTTTCCACACCATTCTTCGAGTTTCACACGAGAAGTCTAAGGAATCTTTTGACTTATCTTTTTAAAAGATTTTTTAATTTTTATTTTATGGGTAGGAGTGTTTTGTCTGTGTACTACATGTGTGCAGTGCCCTAGGAGGCCAGAAGAGGTCATCAAATCTTTTGGAACTGGAGTTACAGATGGTTGTTAGCCACCACGTGAATGCTGGGAACCAAATGTGAGTTCTCTGCAAGAACCGTAATGGCTTTTAACTGCTGAGCCATCTCTCCAATCCCCTGGGGGACTGTTTTGAAAGTATGTAAGCCAGGTCCCCACAGCGGCCCATCAGACCAAAGGCTCCCNGGACACTGCTGCTCTGGGCATGTGCATTTGAGAACACTCCGAATNGAGTCTGTTTGCTGATGATTAGGAAGCAGCGTCTACAGGAGACATGGTCACATGTGATCAAGTATCCGGGGGACTCATTCCACTTTACTCCCCTTCGGCCAGGGTGCAGCCTGCAGCGTGCTGAGGTCAGGTTTCTGGAAAGTGACTTTGTGCATTAGGTTCATATTGACTGTGCCTCTGCTAACCACATCCTTGAAGGAATCAAACATGCAAATGTCTACCAATAATGAACCCTGCTTAGAGCACAGCGACCTCATCTTGGGACTCCCCTTTCAAGAGTTTNAGACACATCCACCTTGTCTATCTATAGTCCCTTCTCCATGAAAGGCCTTTCCCAGGCCCAAAGGGTTGCAAAGGGGAGCACAGAGAAATCGGATTTNGAAGGAGGGAATGGATGGCTGTCTCAGGTGGGGAGTGTGCTGCTTGANTTTGGTGAAGCCATCAATGTCCCTACTGAGTGGTTGCCATAGAGAACGGTATGGATTAGGAGGAGTGCCCTCCTCTCCAAACACAAGCACCTGACTTCATTGCACGAGGTGACCTGCAAAGCCTCCTTAACCAGGTTGTGCAGCTCCTACATAAGACAGCGCTGCAGTGACTAAGGCCTNGTTGGGACTGGAATGGGGATGGAAAAGACTGGCAGAAACCAGGAAAGACCTGGTTTATCTGGGCAGAGGAGGGGTTCTCTGCGGGGAGGCCCAGCTGACAGCCTCTGAGGGCTCAGCCTAGCTGGGATTTTCCAGGGACAGAGGCCTGGAGCAGTCACTGACTGCATTTAGCTNCCTAGTCCACAGGTACCACACAGTACAACCAGGCCACACCAACTAGGCAGCCTCAGGGCCTGGTGGCATTTGTTTCTGGGAGCTTGTGTGACTCTTCAGCAAAAGGGCATGGGGAAGAGCTTATCTTTTAATGCTGGCATAAAGAACAGTTTTAAAGATTTGTTTATTTTATAGGTATGAGCCTGTTGCCTGCATGTGTGTACATGCGCACCCCCACCCAGCCAGTGCTGGTGTTTCCTAAGTGACAAGAGCTAAGCTGTGAACAAAACAGAACAGGGCAAGTTTACCCCTCTAAAAAGTTANTCCTCTTGTCCAAAGAGAATGGCTGTAGCNTCCCTCCATTGCAGGGTGACCTAGAGAGGCTGCTTGCTTCTTTCTACTTCTCTCTGTTCAGAAACAACCCTAGGAATGTACTTTACGAGGTGGCCAGGAGCTGGGCATGGAGGCATATACCTACTTGAGCAGTAGAAACAGGAAGATTAGGATTCAAGGCCATCTTCGGCTACATAAGAAGTCTGAGGCCAGCCTGGGCTACATGAGACTGTTTAAAAACAAAACAAAACAAAACAACAACAACAACAACAACAAAAACCAGAAAACTAGAAGGAGCCAGGGAAGAAGGCTGGACAGAGGCCATGGTTTTCCATCTCTCCTCAGTTTCAGAAACATTTTTGTCTTCCACACCACATGGTGGCTCACAACCATCTGCTCACAACCATCTGAAAGTCCAGTTCTAGGAGATCTGATGCTCTCTTCTGACCTCCAAGGGCACCATGCACATATGTGGTACACATACATATGTCCAGACAAAACACTCATACACAGAAAACACAATAAAATAATCTAAAACAAAAAAAATTAAAGAAAAAAAGAAACAATTTCATATTGATTTACCAGAGCAAATCTAGCTCTAGTAATGATCAGGGCAAGGCTGGCTGAGTCCCCTCGGGCACTGAGGACTAAGGCCCCTGCATCTCTGTGGAGGAAACCATCACCGAGACATTTGCGGCAGTTTTNCATCCTGTCTGCTTCCAGCAGGGTGGAAGTTTGGACCTTTGCAGATGCAAATTAGACATGATACATGTGCCAAACCAGCCTCCGGGCCTGCTTCCAGACAGGCTCTGTCAGGGACAGCCCCAGGGACCCACAGGCCGTGGTCCGTAAGAGCATGTCCTTAACAACGCTCATTCGAAGACCTCTTCTGCCACAAACCATGTGATGATCTCCTCTGGGACCTTGCTTTTCATCTCCTCCTCTTCCTCCTCCTCCTCCTCCCTCCTTTTTCCTCCCCCTTCCCCCTCCTCCCGTGCAGTGTATTTCATGCTCAAGTGCGGGATCCTGCAGTTTCTTCAGGTCCAGGCAGAGCTGCAGGTGCTCGGCTGATGTTTCATTTGTGGAAAAACCCCAGTTCCAGTCTTCCTTGCACAAAATGGGGGAGCTGGTGGCCCCAGAGTTGGGAGGGGAATAGCCCCATGAAGCTGATGTGGTGGTCGGAACCTATAATCCCGGAAGTTAGGACCACCTTGAATTTGAGGTCAGCCTGCGTTACATACTGAGACAGTATCAAAAAAGTCACGTGAACCCTGGTTCGGACACTCGTTCCCACCTCCCCCCATTCCATGGAGACTGGGAACAACTCCTGTTCCCAAAGTGGAGGCAGCAGTTCCCCAGGACTGTGTGCTTGGTGTGAAAGCCATAGCCATGCATTGCTCCATTTGAAAGCTGGCCTCAGATAGGCCCAGGTGGTAAAAGCACTGACTGGTCGGGTAAGGACCTGGCTGGCACCTGCAGCATCCTCACACTTCCGACTGCTGGCTCTTTTAGCAAATCAGTCACATCCCAGGTGGAATTCCCACACCACAGCGGAGGAAGTTACAGACTTAGTTTTAGCTTCTGTAAAACATGCAAATGATTATGACACAACAGTGCTTTGTTGTTGCTGTTATTGTTTTATTTTTTTAGACAGAGTCTTGCTGTGTAGCCCTGGCTAGCCTGAAACTTACTATGTAGTCCAGACTGGCCTCGAACTCACAGAGAGCCACCTGCCTTTGCTTCNGGGGTGCTGGATTAAAGGTGTGTGCCACCACACCTGTCCTGAGACAGAGCCTGTAAAGTGCTACAGAGAACACTGGCTTGGGTCAGGGATGTGGCTCAGTTGGTAGAGGGCTTGCCTGGCATTGCATGGAGTCCTTGGTTTGATTCCAGCAGCATGCAAACCAGGCATGCTAGTGCATGCTTATAAACCCAGCTCCTGGCAGGTGGAGATAGGAGGAGCAGAAGTTCAGGATCATCCTCATCGTATCTGAAGGCTAGCCTGTGCTATCCAAACCAAACCAAACACCAACTAGTAACTAGTAGCAGGCTATGATGAGGCCCTTCCAGAACTTCAGGTTTCCACAGCACCCTTACCTGCTAAAAGGTGATTTCCTGAGAATATTTTCACATCAAATAGACAGGGTCAGCAAGGCAGAAGCCAGCCTGAAGTTAATCCCCTATCCAGCTTCCCTTCCTCACTGGCCCCCTACCCTGCAGAGCAGATGTGGCCCTGTGTAACCTACACAAGCCTTGTCCAGCCAGGGAGAGAACTTCTCACCTTTTCCAAACAAAGATGTTCTCCCAGCACTCCGGAGGCAGAGGCAGGCGGATCTCTGAGTTCAAGGCCAGCCAGGGCTACACAGAGAAACTCTGTCTCAAAACAAAACAAAATGAAGATGTTCTGGGNCCCGGTCACTAACTTGCATGGGATACACCAGGCCCTTTTCTGTGGGGTCTCCAGCCTTTAGGGAAGGTCCTCCCCTAACAAGAACTGTTTCTTCCTGAAAGAGCACATGAGGTGGCATCAGGAGACAAGCTGCTTCCTACCCTCCTATGAATCAAAATAGATCTGTGGTCTGAGAGGGGCCTTGGACTCAGGATTGTCTCTAACTTGCTTTCTTTTCTGGGTTTACCGAGTCCCCAAAGCCCTAGTGGTCCAGGTTCAGCTGGATCCCAGCACAGAGCCGTGAGGCCCCTGACCTGCACTTAGAGTTTGCCTTCCCAAGGGTTCCTCACCCCAGCCTCTTGGCCATGGGGGAGGAGAAGATGGATGTGTGGGTCAAGGGCAGCTGAGGAAGGAAGGTCTGATGTGGGGGCCTCAGAGGACAGAGGAGACGAGACTGGAAACATTGTGCATTGTATGGCACCCTGCTACTCTTGGTGGCCGGTGACATTGGCCAGCTCCAACAGAAAGCCTAGCTCTTCCAACTCTGTCCTCTCACTGAAAGATGTGGCTGCTTGCAGCCTTGCTTGTGCAAGAGATTTTGCAACCTCACGATGACTTTTGTCACCTATCAAGAACGCCAGCTCACAAGCCAGCTTGCTTATCAGGTTATTGGAGTCAGGAGGATTGAGGGCCCTGGGATGGGGAAATCCTATCTTACACAGCTTCCTTCCCGCCCCCTGCACCGGCCCCACAGAGCTAGGAAGACCTTCCGGGACCTGGCATCTGGCTTCTGGGCTCCCAGCCAAGTATCCAGAGGACACTCTGACCAACACTGGATTCTTCTTATCCCCCTGGGGCTCAGGGACCATGAGGCTCCTGCTCCTTGTAGAAAACACCTGAATTTGTCAGGGCCTCGGGTGTGGTCAACTCCAGCTGGCTTGTCTGTTTTGTCCTGTAAGAAACTGAGGAACACTGATCAGGACCATTTCTCTCACATAGATCATGCCCTCTTACTGGCAAGGCCCTTATCAGCCGAGGACTGAATTATAAACCTAGTGAACCTGTCCAGCCCACAGCAGGTGCTCCATGAGTGTTCCGTCCCAAGGCTCTAGGCCAACAAAGCGCTATTAGTCAGCACCAGTCACACTTGGTACACATCTGAGTTGTCATAGTTGCTACATTTAAAATCTTTTATTTCCCTCTGAGACAGAGTTTCTCTGTGTAGCTCTGGCTGTCCTGGAACTCACTCTGTAGACCAGGCTGACCTCAAACTCAGAGATCTGCCTGCCTCTGTCTCCCGAGTGCTGGGATTAAAGGTGTGCGCCACCACTGCCCTGCCACTTTTGTTTGTTTGTTTGTTTGTTTGTTTGTTTTGAGTCAGGGTCTCCTTCTATAGGTCTGGCTGGCCTGGAACTCTGTGTAGACCAGGCTAACCTCTGCCTTCCATGCTGGGATCAAAGGTGTACACCACCATGCCTTTAGGATTTTTTGTTGTTGTTGTTGTTTTTGTTTTTGTTTTTCGAGACAGGGTTTCTCTGTGTAGCTTTGGCGCCTTTCCTGGAACTCACTCGGTAGGCCAGGCTGGCCTCAAACTCATGAGATCCGCCTGCCTCTGCCTCCCCAGTGCTGGGATTAAAGGTGTGCGCCACCACCTCCCGGCACCTTTAGGATTTTTTAAGGAATGCTTTGAAACGAAAATAGCTTACCACATAGATTAGAAAACAAAATCTTTGAATGGTGTGTGGTAGTGTGGTGGACAAAACAGAGGGTCACTAACATGGCTCCTAAGAATCAGTGCATGCAGCAGGCTGAGAAATAAACCCTCTGCTGTACACTTGTCAGCCCTGAGCTTCAGATCCGCAGCCTATTGTCCTACCATCCTCAGGTCCAGAAAGTGACTCTGTCTTCCCTCATTTCCAAATTCCTTTCCGGGTCCCCTCCTCCTTCCCACAGATCATAGCCTACAGTCAGGACAGAGAAACAAAAGCAAAGTAGAATGTGCAAGACTAGGCCCCCAGTGCCCACCCTGTGATACTGTTTCTCTGCTGACCTCATACAGCGGGGCCAGAAAGGAGCGCAGTGCTGGGTACCACCCCAGGTGCAGCCCAGATGCAGGAGTGTGGTGGGGATGTCTTATTCTGCAGCCTGGTTGGCAGATCCTTAGGTGGTCTTGCTGTGGACGAAGGCTTGCATTGGCCAAGCTTTCGTCCAGGTCAGAGAGGATGGCACAGGAAGTGCCCAGGCCTGCTCAGGACCCAAGGTTCCCACTCTACAACCTGGAAGGGTGGAGGAGGGGTTCAGGGCCTCAGGTCTCCCTCAGCCAGACCCAGCAGCAGCCTCTTCACCCCTGCCCAGGCTTGTTTCTGCCTGGCCTCCTCTCTTGTTTCCTTGACTTTTTCCCTGGGCTGCTCCCAGCTCTTCCAAAAATCCCCTCCAGGAAATTCGTTTGTTGCCACAAAATAATGCAAATCTGTTACAGGGCTGTCAGGCAACATGTAGTCTCTGTCCCGTGAGCACTGAAGAGGGAGGGTGGGCAGGCCCTGAGCCCTTCAGTGCACCCCTGCAGGCACCCTGATGGGATGGAGAAGCTGCACCCGTGCCATCAGGGACAAAGCAAGAGGGTTCAAGCTCAACCTGAGGAAAGGCCAAGCAAAACTCTCAGATGTTCCAAGGCCTTTCTTTCTGAATAATAAACAAATGGTTTATAGTCATTAAATTTTGTATGTATTTTAAAGCTAATGTTTCTTACATATTGAAGTTTATGTGGGGCTGGACAGGTGGCTCAGTCAGCCTGGGCTACGTGAGACTCTGGCTAGGAGGAAGAAAGGAGGGAGGAGATAACGGAAGAAGGGGGCAGGGGAAAGAAGGGAGGGGGAAGGAGGGGCTTCTGACAGATACAGGTCAACCACTTCATGATGTGCCCTAGATGGCACATGGCAGGGATGTAAGTGCCCTGCAGTGGGCCCCCAGAGAGACACCATTTCCAAGCAGAGTGGGAACGGGAGATGGTTAAACAAGGACTGAGATAGGCTGCGTTGGCGCCAGACTCCTCTTAGTAGCCTGTTTGGGTTATTATTGTTTGGAGCAGGATCTCACTCTATCACCCAACTGGCCTTGAACTCACGGCATTCCTCCTCAGGCTCCTGAGCCCTGGGCTTCGCCTCGCCCTCTTAGCACTGTCCACACTCTTCCCAGCCCTCCCCGATCACTCCATGGCCTAGGTGAAGGTCTGATGAGAATGCTGTCTGCTCTGCGGCTCCTCTCTGTTCCTGCTGCAGATGCCTGTGTAATCAGGCTATGACCACTCTGAGAGGAATGGAGTTTGCTGGGCTCCTCCTAATTGAGGCAAGGTGAGTAGCAACACACATTGACCATCTACCACATACCTACCTGGCCCTTGGGTGAGTGCTGAGTGTAAACACTGCCGACTTCTCAGTAGCAATCCTGTAAGGTAGATGTTTTCTTGCTTGACAGATGGGATTCTGGGCCTCAGAGAGATTAGTGACTGGCCCAAGTCACACAGGTGGTGTATCAATTCAAAACCAGGCCAGTTTGAAAGTCAGTGAGTGATCCTGAGTCTTGTGTTGTCACAGGGGACGTGTTACAAAAATGTGAAGCCCTTACCTGCAAAATCCAGCAGCTAATCCACATTCTCACCCAGCTCCAAACTCAAAGGTCCATAGCTTCATGGCACCCATAAAAGGGGATCAGAGGCTCCCTGAGAGATCACAGAGATGTGAGCATTTCATCTTTGGCTCTCTGAGATGGCCCGGGACTGCTGAGCAGGAGAGCACAATGACAGACAGGTAGGACACCCGAAGCCTTCATCGTGTCTTCTCTAAGGTTATGGACCTAACAGGAGGCAAGCCAGAGCAACTTCGCCTTACGACTTAAAAGCAGAATTTGCTTCCAGTTGGATGGTATTATGCAGTTAAATTTATTCCACGTGGTCAGCTAAGTGTGTCTCAGCAGCGGGTGATGGATCTAGCGCAGGGCCCTTCCAAGTTCACAAGGCCACTGTTAAAGAATAAAAGGCCACAGGTAGGAGCTGGGATAGAGCTGGGCAGGGGGCAAAATCCCTGCTTCTTACAAGGGACACTGATATATGGGCACAGCTTTAGCGACTCCTAGTATGGCTCTCCTGTCCAGCCCCACAGACAGGGTCTCCCCATCCTGTCTCCACGTTGTGTTTAAGATCTAGGACGTAGCAGGCTACAGACGCCTAAGAACTTCTGTTTGTGTGGCTATGTGTCTGTAAATGTGTGTGTGGCATTGAGGATTAAATCAAGGGCTTTGTGACTACGAAAAGCAAGTACTCCCCTGCCTCGTAACTAAGAAGCTTTCTTTTGTTTGTCCTGTGGCTTTATACTACATATTTATATTGANGCAAGGTCTTGCTGTACAGTCCTGGCTGACCTCAAACCTGAGGCCACTCCTGCCCTAGCCTTCTGGGTGCTGGGATTGCAGGGCATGTGCCCACCACTCCTAGCTGGCCTCACACTAATGGTCATCCTGTTTCACTCTAGTGCTGGGATTTTTGTTTTGTTTCCTTCCTTCCTTCCTTCCTTCCTTCCTTCCTTCCTTCCTTCCTTCCTTCCTTCCTTCCTTCCTTGTTTGTTTGCTTGCTTGCTTGCTTGCTTGCTTGCTTGCTTGCTTGCTTGCTTGCTGTTTTGTTTTGTTAGGTGGAGGGATCTCACATAGCCCAGGCTGGACTTAAATTCACTGTGTTGACAGTGATGACTTTGAATTCTTGGTCCTCCAAGCACAGTGCTAGGATTATAGGCTCACAACACTACAACTATCTATAGCTAGGAATCTTTCTTTTGCTTGTTTTGACACAGGATGCATTGCAGCCCAGACTGGCTNGTACTCACTATGTAGTCAAGTGACCTTGAACTCCTGCCTCTACCTCCCAAGTGCTAGTATTACATGACTGTGTCACCACACCCAGCTAGAACTAAGATTCTTAACGGAGGCCCACAAGCTTGTATGATGAGCTCATTGACCCTTCCTTACCTCCAAACAAGCACATGTGCCTTTCTGTTCAATCAGGCTTTGACCCTGCAGAGGGGCTGGCTGAGGGCAACATCCTTGACCTGCCTGAGGTCCACCATGACCTCTACATCCTATTTTGACCTTCCAGACTAACCAGAATGCCCTCCCCTCCTGCCTCACAAGCTCAGCAGCTGTGGGTGTGGGCAGATGATGGACAGCTCAATGCAGCTCAGTCTCAGCAGCCATGAGCTATCTCTGTCGCCTCGTAGTTTCAAGCCTTCTAGAATGTTCATCATTGTCCATCATCACCATAACCTGAATGCTGAGATGCCAAGGGCTTTGACTTTGCATAGGCAAATGCACTTCAGCTTTGTATTATCAGACCCGAGGCTGCTGCAAATCTTCATTCTCTTATTTCATTCTGTTTCTTTTGTGGAAAAAGGATATTATGTTTAGGGAGAAGGCTCTGGGGTCTGTAGCTCCAGGCTGTTGGAGCAAAGATGGAGCAGGCTGCGATTGGGTGGATGGGAGACCCCCGACTCCATGGACTTTGCAGCAGGGTAGGCTCAGGGACAGGTACGAACTGAGGTAAAGTCCTGGGCTTTCTTAAGCTACTTGACCAGCACAGGGCTACCCATTTCCAAACTCCTTAATGGCTCTGGCCCTATGGCCTAGCACTCAGCACTCTGGGCTCACCAGCTGCTGCATCAGAATTGCTTGCTGCTTCTTTGTATGTCTGTCTGTCTGCTTTTGAGGCAAGATTTTACTCTAACCCATCCTTACCTTGAACATAATCCTCCTGCCTCAGCCTCCCAGGTCCTAGGACTACTGGTGTACACCACCAATGCCCTGCCTTGCCTAAGAGCCTGCCTTAAATTATACATTCCTGGGTACCACAGTAGACATTCTGACTGCAGAGGAGGGGAAGAGGCCCCTCACCTCCTGGTAATTCTCAGTGAGCTTTGGTTCTGCGTAGGCATGCCCCACCTCACACTGCTGATGAAGGCAGCCCTACACCAGATACCTTTCCCCTCAGCCAGCTGCCTCACTCCAAGTTGCTGATGCCTAAAACTGCTGCCGCAGCTGTATCTCAGTGTCTCAGTGTTCCCTGCAAAGGAACTAGCCAGTTGGGTGTGAGAGTAGCAGCCTTGTTCCCAAGGCACACTCTTTAGAGTTCTCGTCCCCTGTTGCCCTGTTTGGGCCTTGCCCTGCAGGACTCTGGCNAGTTGACAGTTTGGGAAAAACCCTGCGGGAGTGGCAGAAGCAGCTGNAGAGGTGGTAGGGCAGGGAAGGAGTCACCAAGGGCTGGCATCTTCCTTCCCTTGAGTGCTGTCTGGCTTCCTGCCCAGGTTGAGGCCCTGTTCCACTCCTCGGCCTGGTTGTAGGCTTCTCCCCTTTGAGTGCCCGCTTCGCCCTATTCAAGTGCACCCACTTCCTCTTGATCCCCATGTCCACTTCCGTTCCCTCCACTCTAGTCTGTGACAGGTGGACCTCCCCGACACCAGCCTGCGAATTTCAGCTCATCAGTTCCTCGATTTTTTTTCAAGAATCCACAGGACATAGAGTTGATTCCTCCCTCCCTTCCTCTTGGGGTGCCTGGGAGCTGGCACATCCCTCACGTCTGTCTCAGAAGGTCGCATCCATCCCTCATGTTTGTGAATGGTCACTGCTCCCCTCCACACAAATAAATGTAAAAGAAAAAAATTTTAATTGCAAAGCCCTCTAGACACCTCCCACTTAACGTTGTCTCTGAAAACTCAGTAAAGAAGCAAACACAGTACCTTGCCACTCTCATGAGCTCACATTCTAATGGACAAACAGACCAAGAGATAAGAAAACAAGACAATGGTAAATTGCAAAATCCCAGGGAGGGAGGTGACGCTGGAGTATGGAGAGTTGGATCTAGTGTAAGTACTGGGAGTGTGGCTTATCTTTACCATGCCCACTTCTGAAGTATAGCAGAAAACCCACCCCAGTTCAAGTCCAGGAGCAAAAAGCCTTAAACTACTCCAGACCACAGAGCTAAAACAGGAACCGACTTCCCTTTCCACCCACTCAAAGCTATGGCTGGCAGTGCTGGAGAGGCCAGCAGGTGCTTTGAGTGCTGACAGGAGGTGGGCAGTGACCACCTACACATATGAGGGATAGACATGACTTCCTGAGACAGACGTGAGGGATGTGTCAGGTACCACAAGAGGAAGGGAGGGAGGAATCAACTCTATGTCCTGTGGATTCTTGAAAAAAAATGGAGGAACTGATGAGTTTAAATTCGCAGGCTGGTGTGGGGGAGGTCCACCTGTCACAGACTAGAGTGGAGGGAACGGAAGTGGACATGGGCATCAAGAGAAAGCTCGTGTGTGTGTGTGTGTGTGTGCACTGTGTAAGGTCAAAGAACAACTTGTTGGAGCTGGTTCTCTCTTTACACCATGTCGGTCTTGAGGATTGAACTCAGGTCCTCACGGTTGACGGCACATGCCTTTAACCACTGAGCCATCTCATTGGCCCTGGATTTTGTTTTTGTTTTGTATCACAAAAGTTTATTTAGCTAAAAGTTTCATATGAAAATGTGCATGGCCCAATTCTACACCCCAGTCAGACAGGCTCTTTGGGGAGGGATGTGGACTCTTCTGCTGAACCTCCGCTGTGTAGACTCTTTCCAAGGCTAACATGATGATGTTGCCTGTATGACCACCGTGCCAATGCTATTCTGTTGCCCACTAGTTGACGTCTCTACACACTCATCAATCAAATGTGTGTATGTGCTTTTGCACATACCACAGTGCTCATGTGGAGGTCAGAGGACAACTTTGGGGAAGTAGGCTCTCTCCTTCCACCATGTGGGTTCTGGGGATTGAACTCGGGTCTTCAGTTTTGGAGACAAGCACGCACCCTTTACCTGCTGAGCCATTGTGATGACCTGAGGTTGGTTTTGTAAATCTGAAATCCTTACGAATTATGTAAGAGCAACTCTGAATTAAGTTCATTGTTCCTGTCCCCCAAATATTTGTTTGTTTTGTATAACCAGAGGATGATCTACAATCACCAGGCCTTCTGTTTTGAATGAATGGGTTTAGAAGAGGTAGCAAGCAAAAGTAAAAGAATAAATTATAGCTGGGCGGGTGGTGGTGCCCATCTTTAATCCCAGCTCTCAGGAGGCAGAGGCAGGAGGATCTCTGAGTTCGAGGCCAGCCTGGTCTACAGAGCGAGTTCCAGGATAGCCAGGACTACACAGAGAAACTCTGTCTCAAAAACAAAAGAGAGAGAGAGAGAGAGAGAGAGAGAGAGAGAGAGAGAGAGAAGAATAAATCATTCGTGACAGATATGTGGAAGCAGTGGGAAGAAGAAATGCCATTCAATCAAGGGCTCCCGACATCCAGGAGAGACAATGGGAAGTCCTGACTGAGAGACAGTAGAGGTGACATCACCACACTGGAGCTTACAAACATCCAGCAGAAAATGACAGGATGACAACCAGCTGGAGTTCTGGCTCCAGAGAGTCCCAGGTGGAACAGAATGACCCCTCAAGTGAGGCTTGCAAGTGAAACAGCAGATAGACGTGAGTAGATGACATCATCCCACTGGGGTTTACAAACATCCAGCAGAAATCACCTGTGGAGGAGGAGGCAGTCAGCTGGCACTCTCATCTGAGCTTTCTCTCCCCAGATCTGCTTCCCGTGGCAGAACCTGGGTTTTTATTTCCACCGCAGGCCTTTTTATATCACAGGATAAACATAGTAACCCCTATTGGAAATGCTTTACCTTCTAACTGTTCTCAAGGGCACAATGTTTTCACTCGGGCTCTCTTGTGTTCTGACCCTCCCTGGCACAGCTATCTGGACAGCAAGTCCCAGAACAAAGGGTTTTGGAGGACACTTTGAAACAAATATGCTTGGGTCTGAAATGGGGGGAGGCAGCCCCACTTCCAGAATCAGCGTCTTAGTGAATTAAACCACAGATGACGATTCACAAATACGATGCAATCACAGCCTTGAATAGGTAAGTTACACACCACAGTCAAATGCAGATGCCTCACTGACCTGCAGCCTGTTTCCACAGGCTCATGCGTCATTCCAATTCTGTATGATCCAACCTATTCAAGACGAAAAGCAGCTGGCTCTATGAGCTAGGCTTGCCATAGTAATGGAGGTTGATACACAGGCAGGGAAGGGCACAGGTGCAAACAGCTTAATTGGGGAGATGCCAGCTTTTCTTCAGTGCCCCCTAAGCTGGGAATTCATCTCAGGCACCTAACATGATGATCCAAATGTGCAGACCTTAAAGTGTCCCTCGTGCCCTTCTCCTTGATGCCTCCTCTCTGGGGAAGAGTACACTAAAACAGCAGCCACCCAATACAGGTTCATCACCAAAGAGTTGCCCTCCTGAAGCCAGCTTAACTGACATCGGGTTCTGGCTTACACAGTCTGGCTGTGTTTTGGGGAAAGCTACTGATCATGGACAGAGCCCAACACCATCTGGATTAAACACCCCCCCCCAACACACACACACTCAGCCAACACCCAGTGGCTGGCTGTACACAGCAGCCTTGACCCCAGGAAAGTCTCTGGGCTGAGGAAGAAGAAAAAGCAGACAGCATTCTCCACCAGAGTGTTCTGTTCCTTCAAAGCTCTACAGGTAAACCCCTGGCTACTTGCTCCTCTTAGTGGACCGTGGATCCTGGAAGGAGCTGGATGTGCCCCTCCTAGGATTTTAGGCCAAGTCCTTAGTTGGAGCCAAGCAAGGACTGGGCCTGGCTCCTTTTCAAGGCTGACTCCAACTCCCCCCTACTTGCCCGTCTGTCCCCACCCCTCCCCACAGTGTCTACCACACAAAAAGAGGCGAGCGGGGAGGCGGGTGAGCTGGGAAACTCCCGTCACCAAGCTGCCAGCTGAGTATAATTAGCCCTGTTGCTTTCACAGAGGCAACAGTGTGTGTTTGCCAAGGCCCATGCCTTCTACTGTTTGTCGGCTGCTTCTTAGGGCAGTCAAACCTCCAACCTCCCTTCACCAGGGAAAAAGAGAAAGCTGAGACAGAAAGATATGGCAACAGAGCAAATCAGAGAGGCCTGAAGCTTGGGGATAGGTCCTAGTGGCTGTTTCTCCACAGTACCCCTCAGCCCTCAGGCCTTCTGCCCCTTGCTCCTTAGCTGCTCACATAAGTGAAGTCAAGTGGGAAGATGCACGGGCATCTGCAGCCAGCAGCTGCCTTTTCTGGCTGAGGGTTTTTGTAACAGAAGCCTCTTGGGCTACTGGGGGCTGGTCACAGGGCCTCAGCTGTCTCAGACGTGCTTCAAGTGGTTTTGCTTTTGAGGAACCTAATGCCCAGGCCCTCAAGGACATCTGTAACGGATGAGTGTCCCAAGGCCTCTACTGGCCACAGCTCCATTCTTCTCACACCCTCTGGCTTCCACCCATTATTTCCATCCTGGGTCCAAGGAGATGTGGGAAGATGTTGGCTGGAGCATCTTCTTTGCTCCTAGGATGACTCCAGGCTGTGCTGAAACTTTTAGGGAAAGGAAGACAGCTTGAAACATGAATCCTAGCTTGACAACATGAGTGTGTGTGCGTGCCTGTGTGTGTGTGTGTGTGTGTGTGTGTGTGTGTGTGTGTGTGTGTGTAGCTGAACATGAGTATGTATGCCTGTAATCCCAGTGTTCAGGAAACTG
>LZPO01007955.1:756754-770684 GCA_001675575.1 Neotoma lepida
AANNANNCAAGCTAAGGCTGGATGTTTATAAGTAAGAATAAGCCTCTGTGTGATTTATTTGGGAGCTGGGTGGCGGCACTCCCCCAAAGAGCAAAAACTTTTTAATGGCTTGGACAAAAAGAGAAAAGGTGTCCACTCTTTCAGCAGGGGCATATTCATATTTCCTCCTTAAACAGGAATTTACAGCAAATGCCTTAGGACAACATGCTAGACCAATGTTCTCCTTTAATGAAAGACACTGACATNATGCTGTCCTCGAGAGCAAGGTGGTACCCTCTTATTTCTCCTGTCTTTGTCTAAGTCTTAGATAAAGCCTATTAAAGAATGGATGCTGTTACAGACTCCCCACTATGCTGTTGCTTCCCCTCCCCATCAGGCTCACTACCAGAATCCCTACTACAGAATCCCCACCACCCTGTTACTTCCCCTCCCCATCAGGCATGCACGCTAACTACTGTGGCTGAACACTTTTGTTTCAATTTCCTGTACTTTATTTTTCTTGACACATATCCATTGTACTTTAGGAATCTCTCACTCTCCATCATTTTTAAACATGATATTTGTATTAATTCTTTGAGAATAGCATATATACATACAATGTGCTTTGATCATATTTACCCAGCCCTCCCCCCTCACTCCTCCTAGCCCCCACTCTCTCCTGTTCTTGGCATTGGCTAGAGCAGGGGTCAAAGAGCAGGCGTGAGACTGACTGCTAGTGTCTCTTCCTTATCTCATTGAGTGCTGATCCCCAGGAAGGCAAACAGCCTGTCTCAAAACTTGCTTTGCAAGGAATATAATCAGGAAGTCTTCTGAAAAGGCTGGGCAGAAGGTGTGNTTATTGTCTTGTAATGTTGGTTCACCCCAGTTTCAGACCAAGAGTGATGATACTTGGGAAAAAAAAATTGGGAATCTGCCTGCGGGCAACATTCACCCCTGATGGAGAGATTGCTACAGAAACCTAACCCTTGGAAGTTCTCAACATCCAAGTAAGGATTTATTAAAGGAATTAATATCTTTGAAGGCTCAGAAAGCAATCCTGCTTCCCTACAAGACGGATGAAAGGCAGAGATTTCAAAACATTTGCTAGAAAACATCAATAGCCAATCCTGCTGATTTAATTTTTTCAGTCCCTCAGGCATCAAAAGAAGTTGTGACTTGTCCACATTTACCTTGGAAGTAAAGCAATATTGTAAATTAGAAATGACCAGGGCTTCACTGGCTGCATTTCATTTTTAATTAGTTGAAGTTTCAGGAAACTTTGGAGCATTTCTCNCNAAGAAGCTGAAGAACTTGCNCCTTGTGTTTGTTGTGAGTGCAGGCATATCTGGTGACACTGGCTTAAAAATGACAAAGCCTTTGGGTCTAGTTGTCCATGACANGCACTACAGGAAACGGCATTTGTCCATCCCCATTTCTCTTGCAGTTTATTCTTGGGTAAGCAGACATCTTNTCCTATTGTTGAGAACTCACCAAACATTTACTTGTCAAAGGTTGATCCTAAAAATAAAAAGTTTCTAACAACANGAAACACCCAAATTGCCAAAGTGCTAAAACNGTGACTGAGTTTGCTCCTCGTGGTGAACCCATGGGAGGCAACNCTAGGGTTGCCCAGGACTGAAATTAAGGTTTCCTCTGAGAATAAATCTGAAACAGAGGTCATATAATGTATTAGGCTAATAATTCATCCATTCAACATACAAGCCATGTGGTGGTAGGAGCTTGTCTCTGCTTGCTACTCAGGATCATTTGAGGCTAGGAGTGTAAGGCCAGCTTGAACAGCATAGTAAAGCTCCTAGCTCAAAAAACAAATCAATGGAAACTCCAAAGAACAACAAATTTTTATTGAATACATTAAAAAAAATTCAATGTCTCTGGCTGGCAACAAACTCCTGATCTTCCTGAATCAGCCACCTGAGTGCTGGGATCTTAGGNCACACCGCCATGCCTGGAGCCGAGTACTGTGTACCTAGCACTGCCATGCTTATAGCTGTTATATCTAGCAGTATTTCAAGCCCCCGGTATTTTTTAGGCTAAAGTGATGAACAAATCGAGTCCCTCGATGTCAGNAAACTTACGTTCCTTCATGGAAATATTTAGCCCTGAACAATATTCTGTAAGTAGATAGCTCAGGAAGCACCCGAACTCTACTTGAGTAAGAAGAACAGATCTTCTAAAAATTGACTCTTTTAGTATCATGGCTAATCTTGATCAGCAACTTGACGGNGTCTGGAGTCAACTGAGACAGAAACCTTCGGGCACTCCCGTGAGGGCTTCTGGAACCAGAAGAACCCTGAATGTGTACAGCACCTTCTGGTGGCAGTTCAGTCCAAAAGGGGCCTAGAAAAAGGAAGCTCTTGCTTTTTGCCTGCTTGCCCTCACTCTCGCTGTCAAGTTAATTGGCTCTGTTGCTGCGGTATTCTTCTGCTGATATCAGAAGTGGCTTCTTGTCGACTGAAGACCGGCTCTCCCAGAATCCTCCACTTTCAGCACCAGACTGAAACTGCTGAGACATCCAGTCTCGTGGACTGAGAACTACTAGATTCTCAGCCTCTACTGTGACCTAGCTGGACCATAGCACAGGAGTCAATCTAATAAATCACACACACACACACACAAACACACACACTCTAAATAAAAGTTTTTAAAAGGAAGGGATACAAGGTATTCTAGTCTTAAATTTCTATACTGTGTCTTTACAGCAGAAATTATATTTAATTATGAAAACATTATTTCATAAAGTTACGTCATTAGATTTTTTTAGCTTAAAAAAGAGGCTTACTTATTTTTATTTTATGTGTATGACTGTTTGTACATATGTATGTGCACCACTGTATACAGTGTCCAAGGAGGCCAGAAGAGGGTATTGGATGCCCTGGAGCTGGAGTCACAGGTGGTTGTGAGCCGCCCCATGTGGGTGCTGGGAACCAAACTCAGGTCCTCTGCGACAACAGTAAGTGCTCTCAACTGCTGTACTCCAGCCCAAGATTTTTGCTTCAGTTAGTAAAATTAATTTGTNGATCCTTGTAAAAGAAACACAAAAAGTAATTTTTGTGTTATTCTTTTAATTTCAGATGATTATTCGGTTAGAAACTGTCACCTTTCTTGTTGAATATTAACTTCTGAGCTGGGCGGTGGTGGTGCACATCTTTAGTCCCAGTACTCGGGAGGCAGAGGCAGGTGGGTCTCCCAAGTGAGACCAGCTTGATCCACTCCCCACCTCGCCAGCTGAATAGGAGGCTGCGTTCTCTTGGAACACGCCACAGATCCAGGTTCTGGTGACTCTAGCAACGTTCGCTCCACAGGCCTCTCGCCCACCTGCCACGGCGCCCAGCCGACCCACCCCCTCCTGTGCCAGGAACCTGGTGCCATCGGCACTATGCCCTACCTGTACCCAGCACTGACCCCGGAGCAGAAAAAGGAGCTGTCTGACATCGCTCACCGAATTGTGGCTCCGGGCAAGGGCATCCTGGCTGCAGATGAGTCCACCGGAAGCATCGCCAAGCGGCTGCAGTCAATTGGCACCGAGAACACGGAGGAGAACAGGCGCTTCTACCGCCAGCTGCTGCTGACTGCTGATGACCGTGTGAATCCCTGCATTGGCGGCGTGATCCTCTTCCACGAGACACTGTACCAGAAGGCGGATGATGGACGTCCCTTCCCCCAAATTATCAAGTCCAAGGGTGGTGTTGTGGGCATTAAGGTAGACAAGGGCGTGGTGCCCCTGGCAGGAACTAATGACGAGACCACCACCCAAGGGCTGGATGAGCTGCCTGAACGCTGTGCCCAGTACAAGAAGGATGGAGCCGACTTTGCCAAGTGGCGCTGTGTGCTGAAGATTGGGGAACACACCCCTTCAGCCCTTGCCATCATGGAGAATGCCAATGTTCTGGCTCGTTATGCTAGCATATGCCAGCAGAATGGCATTGTACCCATTGTGGAACCCGAAATCCTCCCTGATGGGGACCATGACTTAAAGCGCTGTCAATACGTAACTGAGAAGGTACTGGCTGCTGTCTACAAGGCTCTCAGCGACCACCATGTCTANCTGGAAGGTACATTGCTGAAGCCCAACATGGTCACCCCAGGCCATGCTTGCACCCAGAAATTTTCCAGTGAGGAGATTGCCATGGCAACTGTCACAGCACTTCGTCGCACAGTGCCCCCTGCTGTGCCTGGGGTCACTTTCCTGTCTGGAGGGCAGAGTGAGGAAGAGGCATCCATCAACCTCAATGCTATCAACAAGTGTCCCCTGCTGAAGCCATGGGCCTTGACTTTCTCCTATGGCCGAGCCCTGCAGGCTTCTGCCCTAAAGGCCTGGGGTGGGAAGAAGGAGAACATGAAGGCTGCCCAGGAGGAATTCGTTAAGCGTGCCCTGGCCAACAGCCTCGCTTGTCAAGGAAAGTACACTCCAAGTGGTCAGTCAGGGGCGGCAGCCAGTGAATCCCTCTTCGTCTCTAACCATGCCTACTGAGCAGAGGCAGCCTAAGGTTGCCCCTCCAACACCTCAGGCCCCTGCCTACCCATCTGCTTTTGAGGAGGAGGCCTCCAGGCTCTCTCCCATCAATCATTTGCTGCCCCTCATGACTTTGGTGTGTGGTATTGTCTGTGAATGCTGACTCTGCTATCCCTTCTAGCCCACTGCTAATCAACTGTATAAGGGAAAAGGGGCCACCTCTGCCTCTTTCTCTCCAAGACTCGATAGGAGGGGAGGTGGCGGGACAATCAAATCACTTTCAGATTATGTCTCTCATACCACTTAAAGCTTTCCCGCTGCAGCAGTTCTGTGTGTTTTTAAAGTCTGCGTCAAACAGGTGTTTCTTAGTCTCCTTTCTTCTGTCTAGGCCTACTGTAAACTTGGAAAGTTGAACTGTTCTGTCAGTCATCACCTGCCAAGCCTCGAGTCTACATATCAGCAAATGTGCTTTGGTTTAACTCTTTTCACCGTCATAAGAGAAATAAACATATAAAATAAACGCATCTCAATGCATAGCTGCGCAGGAGTACAGATGTTTTATTAATGAAAATGAATCCAGCTTTTGGTAAGTCATGGCAACAATATAACATTTCATTGTTTGGTTCTGTGCTAGACGGTCCCTGCTGTTTCCACAAATTCCTGTAATGCTTAATGGACATCTGGAAGAATTCAGCCAATTAATCGAATTCACATAGGAGCTAGGCTAATGGCTGTCTGAAAGGCAGATTACATTAAATCAAACTTGCAATATGAATGAAAGCACTTAATCATACATGCAACATTCATTAGATGGGACACAGCACGTGTTTTGATTGCTTTAATGAAAGATCAGGTAAAGTGCATCAGCTGAGCAGATTGAAAAGGCAGCATGCTTACAAATGTTTGATTATGCCGCATATCAACAGAAACGCTGCCAGTAATTTATAGCAAAACATATTTGTAGGCGTCTAGAGCTGCTGAACGCAGGGAAATGTGGAGCCTGGGCACACAGCAGTGATTAATATGTGATAAAACTTTAGGAGGTGTCAGGAAAAGACAGAGTTCAGTCATTTATAGACACAGGCACCTTGGTGCTGTGGATGACTTGAAATCTCTGTGAACCCCAATTTCATTTACTTGAAGGTTTTTTGGTGAAAAGGTAACACCAGAGTTGGAACCCCCNACTTAAAAGAGAACTCACCCCTGGAGAGGGGGGTTTCAAAAGCTTCTGGCAGGAGCCAAAATCCTAATGTTNCTAGTTACGCCTGGCCTCTAGAGCCGTGCATATTTTCTACCTTCCCTATATTTTCTTAGTAACTCCCTCCTAACATTCTAGAAAACTTACAAAGTGTGTTTCCTATATAATGTTATTGGCTTTGCAAATTTTAGAATACAATGAAATGCNACTTGCAGATTTTTTGTGTAGAAAATAAGGATAAAGAATANATAATATTTTAAAATTACACTTAATATATATGTGNTTTTTAGAACAGGGTCTTCTTATATAACCCAGGGTGGCCCCGAATTCAAGGTCTTTTCTCCCTTACCTTCCAAGTGCTAGGATGACGGGTGNGTACCNGTATGCCCAGCTAATACATTTGGAATTAATTTTGTAATTAATAAATNATACAACTATGTCTGACTTTCTTCTATGGTGAATTTTAGTATCGGACAGGGCTGCCTTTAGAGATGGTGGGAGCCACTCTTTCCCTGGGAGCTGAGGAAGAGCTTCATTGCTTTAGATTGGTAATAATGGAATTCTGAAAGCAGGAAGGGAATAGCACCTGGCGGGTCCTACTTAGACATCGTCTCCAATTCAAGCTGACCCGCAATGGAGCAAGGATTCCATTGCTTCGTTAGCAGGAGAGACACCAAGACAGCCAGATTGGAGTTGTAGCCACAGGCGTTTGTAATGTCCTATCCAGCAAAACATTGCAAGGGAAAACTGAAGCAGCAATTACAAAAAGAACAGCTCGGTCCAGAACACTTGCAAGCAGCGGGAAGCAGAGATTGATGAATTTTAAAAAGAAAAGCAGGGGAGAGCTGGAACATGAGAAAATTGATATTTGAGACACTTAGTTCACTCGTTAAGAAATATGACAAGATAAGTAAAAAGTCACTGTTCTGGAACGAAGCCTTCTTTGGCCCATCTGGGCTGCTGAAACAAAGTTACCAGGAACCAGGGAGCTTATGAAGAGCAGGCGGCTATTTCTCTCAGTTCTAGAAGAGGAGACGTCCGAGGTCTAAGCTCCTGCAGGCAGTGTAGCTAGTGAGGGTCTGCATTCTGGTTCCAGGACTGTGCCTCCCTTCCCTGTCTTCGCTTGAGAAGGATAGAAGGTTCCCTGGGGTTTGCCCTCATGACCTCACCACCTGCCGATGGCCTTGCTTCTCAAAGCCACCCACTCAGGGCTCCCTGTCAGTGTATNAATTTTGGAGTCACATGCATTAAGACCATAGNAAAGTGTGCAGAAACTCATGTGATGGCTGTTTTGTTCTTCTGCATTATATATGCATTTACAGAAAGGGGAAGGAAAGCCNTCTGGACCTGAAATAGCTATTATTTATATATCTACCCACTTAATGTTGCTTCTTCTAGTCTCTCTCTCTCCCTCTCTCTATCTCCCTCTCTCTTTTCTTTGAGACAGAGACTCATGTTCCCAGGTTGGCCTTAGCATCAAACATATGTAACAAAAAATGACTTTGAATTTCTGATTCTCCTGTCTCTACCTCCCAAATGCTGGGATTGCAGCCATGCACCACCCTGCCTGGTTTATCCAGTACTAGGGATTAAACCTAAGGCTTTGTGTATGCTATTAATAAATCTACATCCCAGATCTTATTTGAAGTAAGGTCTCATGTATCTCAGGCTGGCCTTGAACTTGCTCTAAATCCTTGGTCTTCCTGCCTCAGCCTCTGATCACTGGAATTATAAGTATGCACCACCATACCCAGTGTATCTATGTATGACCCTTTGACTTCTAGGAGCTGATACAACTACATGCAGCTCCATGTAAGGCTGTTTGCTTCAGCCTTCAAACAATGTTTAAAGTTACTAAAGTGTCCACCTTGTCAATCATTTCACCAATGTATAGTGGGGGGAAAAAAACCAGTATTATCCTAAATCATTTGCCTTGTCACAGTTATTTGTGCAGTTTCTTATTGTGAAATATAGTGGTTATTATCATCTTAGAATTTCAAGTTATTAATGCTTCTGTTTGGAAATACAGTAATTATTTTAATTCACTCAGGTGAGTCAAGATAAACTAAAAACCTCCATTTTTCTCCTTGGGCAAGCCATCCATCTCTTGGGCTAAATGACAAGCAGCTGACAAACTTCATCTTTTTGCAGTCTTAATCTTGGCATCACTCACTCGAGACCCCTCCGAAGATACAGCTCTAATGATCGTCCCTAGCACGCCCTGGTCTAATGATCGTCCCCAGTGCCTGCTGGTCTACCTGTCTATGCAGGAATCAAGCGCAGGAGTAGAAGGCAGTTGTTTATAAGATCCAGGCTCTGCTCATTTCTCTACTCTTTTGACCACTTTGTTCAACTTGGTTGATGATAAAAGGACTTGAAATGTCTTCCTCCTTTCCAGGCAGCAGCCCTGTGAAAAGTGGAAGTAATTCTATCCAGATTCAGTGGTTTTATTTATTTAGGGCTTTGGGTTTTTTTTCTTGAAGAATAAAATATGTTTGTGTGTATGATGTGAGCGTGGGCATGCATATGCCATAGTGTAAATGCAGAGGTTAGAGGACAAGTTTGGACATCAGCCTTTGTCTTCCTGCCATGAGACAGGGTCTCGCATCTGTTTCACATACCAGGCTATCTGGCATTTTGGGTGCATGCTCCCACACCCAGCTTCATTGGAGTTCTGGGGATCTGAGCTCAGGTGACCATGATTGCAGGAGAAGAGTTTACTCATTAAGCCATCTCCCAAGCCCCTTCGTTTGTTTTTTGGAGATGGGATCTTGCTAGGTAGCCCAGGCTGCCTTTGAGCTTGTGGTCATCCTCCTGCCTCTGCCTCCTGTGGTATGGGTTTATTTGTATGCATGCTTCACTGTACCTGGCTTTATTGTTCTTCTGCCAAAGGTTTCTTCACACTCCAGATTGAACTCAGAGTGAGATAGGACAAAGTTGTCATATCAGCCCGATCCTGACTCCTTGGCTTCAGTCCACTAGGCTTTCCCTGCAGCTGCATGGAGCAGTGTTTTATGTTGATTTTGGTTGCCTTCACTTCCCTGGCACATTTTAAATGGTGATGGGACAAAGCCTTTTGTTGAACTGCCCCACTGAGCCAGACAAGAGGTAACACACCTCCACAGCTTCCCTGGGCGGGATAAGGAAGCAGACTCAGAGGTTAGGCAAGTCCCTCAAGGTAACAGAGCAAGTTTCCCAGCCAGGATGAGAATTCACGTGTGTGTGGCTTCCAGACAGCTTCAGTAAACTCATTTCCTCAGCACTGGCTTTCCTGGCAAGCCTCATGTCTCCCTCCGTCACCATTGTCCTTTTTGTACAGATGCTTCTCAGGGTGGCATCTGAACTGTCCTAAGTCTCTCAGGTTTGAGACAGGGACTGACTCTTGCTATGCGGCCTAAGCTAGCCTTGATCTCTGCAATCCTTCTGCCTCAGCCTTTTAAATGCTGAGGTTATAGCCACAAACTACCACATCCAACTAATCTGTAAGTTGTATAGTATAATCTTTTATAAACAATTATAGAGAGAAGAGTTCAGGTAGATTTTTACATGAATATCTGTAAAAATGACAGCTCAGCTTCCAGGGCTTTGCCAAGTGGTTCTCACCAAAGGGATTACTTGGAGTTTGGAGATAAAGAACAGAAACACCACTAGACTGTTTGGCTCAGAGATTTCTGCAGTGCACCATCTAAGGAAGCCTACGATTTAGTTTTATTTAAGTGCTTGGAATCATCTCTTGAATACTTGCTATGAGAAAAAAAACATTGTGCTGGGCACTTTGTGGATAGGCCCAATCAGTTCCTTCACATAATGAGATCACATGTTTAATTAATGTACGCATAGAGCTGCTGACTAGAGAGTATGAGGTCCCACGGTGTCGTGCAGTGGTGAGCAGTGATGTCCTCATACATGGCTCCGTTGGGAGCTGGTATCCGGGAGGATCTGTGGGCTTCAGATGAAATCATCTTCAGGTGCTTCGGTCACAAAACAGACCACACTCCAGTCAGGTCCTGGGAATGATCTGTGATTCTGTGGTAGTTAAACTACATGGGGTCACAAAGAAGCCAAAGGAAGCAGAATTAAGCTTAGACATTCAACAGCACAACAATATTTCTTCTCAACAGTCAAAGGAAATAAACAAAAGAGAAAACGGCCAACTTGAGAGGGACTGGGAGTGTAGGTGACCATGCAGTTTTGTTTCCATTAGCTCTCTCAGCAAAGGCTTTTAAAGTACTTTACACAATATTATGCCTCACCCTCTGTGAACGAGGAAAGTGTTATTATCTCCAGAGAAAGGTGGAAGGAAGGGGGAACAAAGGTTTACTTCTTTTATGCCAACTATTTGGTGGAGTATTTGAAATGAGACTTGAAACCAGAGAAGCAAGAGAGGAGGCTGGGATAATGTGTAATTGAGGGGCATAATTTCACACGGCCTAAGTGTCTGGAGAACGTTAATATGGTGGATCTTCAGTCCCAGTGAAGTGGAAGGAAAGCCTGGGGCTGCTTCAACGCAGCGCCTCCTGCAAAGAGCAATTCCAGCTTCGGAGAAACCTCCACTCACAGCAAAGCCGTTCAGTGGAAATGGCCATGATGAAGATTCTCACATAATTGTCCAAAATATGTCCGTAGTGTTCCGCTATGCACACATGCTTTCTCGGTGGAATACTAAATATTTGTGGGACACTGTGCAGACCCCTGCAGTACACTTAGGGAGACATGACGTAGCCTGACTCTGCTCCAGTTCTTGTCACCTCCTGCTCTTCTGTTATGCCACTTTTCTGTGATGTGTTTCATGGAACTTCCATGAAGGAATTCTACACAGGAAAATAGATGTAATAGCTTAATAAAAATATTGCATTGTCTCATATTTATGAAAAAGTCTATAAAATCTAGATACATAGTAGTTTCCTTTGAAGACTCCCAGTCCCAATGTTGCCATTGAGAACTATGGCACTCATAATTATTCACATATATATTCTATATACTTATTTTTATGTACATGTGTCTGTCTTTGTGTGTACATGCCACATGTACAATTGCCCATAGAGGCCAGGAGGTGTTGAATCCCCTGGAGCTTGAGTTACAGGCAGTTGTGAGCTGCCTAATGAGGGTGCTGAGAACTGAACTTAGGTCCTCTAGAAAAGTGGCAAGTGCTCTTAATTGATGAGACATCTCTCCAGTTCCTAAGGACATTTTAAAAGAGATGACGGTCTCAATCTGTTATCCAGGATGGCTAGCCATGAACTTCTGTGTTCTAATGATCCTCCTGCCTCAGCCCTCTGAGCAAATGACACTCATGGGCAGCTGATGTGGACACACACACACACACACACACACACACACTTGTGTGTGTGTATATGTGTATATATCCACATCTATACATATATGTTTATACACATTTTTGGAAGTCAGTATTGGGAGCTGAACCTAGGTCCTCTTGCATGCAAAGCAAGCACCCTACCACTGAACCACAGCCCCAGGCTGTTTCACTTTATTTATTTCTGTTTTAAATAGCCTCCACACACTAACAATCACTGATGCATGCTCCATTCTGGGGAAAGCAGGGCACAGTGGGAAGCTGAGTCAGGCCTGAGGTTGCTAGGCAATGCACTACTCTCACAGTGGGGAGCCTGGTGGAAAGCCCAGGGCAGGCTCTACGCCTTGACCCACCCCAGATGCTGGAGTTCGTTAGCTGGCTCTGAGCCCCTCTCATGGGTGTCCATAGAAAGGATTTCTTCTCAGTGTTGGCAGTGTGGAACCCTCCAAGTCACTAGTGGAGAGTCTTCTGTACTGCTGCAGGCACGTCCACTCTTCGAAGCTTCTGGAGAGAAGAAGTCCACACTGAAACGTCCTCAGGTGAGTATGGCCAATTCATTGATGGCCACTTCTGGCTCCTCCTGACTGCCAGCATCCTTTGGCTTACAGTTGTATCCTTCTAGTCTCTGTATCAGGTCACATGGTCTCCTTTTCTGTGTCAGGTCTACCTCTACCTTGCCCTTTTGTTTTAGATTTTTAATCCATCATCTGGCATTATACAATGTGTCTTGATCATATCCAACCCAAATCCCCCTCCTAATCTCATCTTCAGGCCTTCCTCCCCCTCCTGTTTCTTTACTTCCTTTTTCTTTGTAACAGCTCACTGAGTTCACTTAACCTAAATGCATGTACATGGGTGTGATGTCATCCGCTAGAGTAGGAACAACCTCTCACCTGTCAAAAATGACTCCTCCCCTAATCCAGAAGCTTCTCAGCTAAGGGTGGAACCTCACATGCCCCTCCCACATCCATCTAGAAGGTTGTTTGGCTTGATCTCATCCAAGTGACCATAGCTGCAGTGAGTCCCCGAGTGCCATGTCTGGGGCACCCGTCCCTGTCCTTTGCTCTTACATTCTTTCTGCCCCCTCTTCTGAACTTTTCTCTGAGCCTTGAGGGGATTGGTCTAGACGCTTCACTTAGGGCTAAGCACTCAGTAGTTACTTCTTCTCAGCATTTTGACCAGTCATGGGTCCCTGCGGCGGCGACTCTCCATTGCAGAAAGGTTGCCAAGGTCGAAGGCAGCACTGAGCTGTGGCTGTGCACACAAGCATGCCGAAGGCGCTTTGACAACACATCTTGATGAATGTTAATGGAGTGCTGGAGGCTGAAACATTCAGAAAGTGAGCTTCTCTACCAACAAGTTGTTGTTGAAAGTATGAATGAAGTGTACTGATCTGGATGCCTAATGTGTGTGTGTGTGTGTGTGTGTGTGTGTGTGTGTGTTGCAGATATACATATGTGCTCTGTGTGCAGGTGCACATGGAGGCCACAGATCAACTGTGGGTGTCTTCTTCAGTTATTTTCCACCTTATTTATGTATTCCTTTTGAGACAGCCTCTCTCCCTGAAATGGGAGCTCCCTTATTCAGAAGAGAGGGCAGAAAGGATGAGCTCCAGGGATTTGCCTGCCTCCACCTCCCTCCTTCCCCACCCATGCTGGGGTTACAGATGCATGCTACAATTCTGTTTGTTTTGTTATTGTTTAGGATTTTATTTTTATTTTTAATTCTGTGTACGTAAGTGTCTGTGCGTGTGAGTGCAGTACTCTCAGAAGCCAGGACAGGTTGGATTGGATCCCCTGGAGCTTGAGCCACAGGCAGTTGTGAGTTACCTGACGTGGGTGTTGGGGACTGAATTTGGGTCCTCTAAAACAGCAGTAAGCATTCTTAACTGCTGAACCATCTCCCCAGCTCTAAAGATATATAATAATAATTTTGGTATTTATATTTAATTGGATGTTATTGTTGATCTTTTGAGGCAAGGTCTCACTGTGTAACCCTGGCTGTCTTAGANCTCTCTGTGTAGACCAGGCTGGCCTCTGCCTTCTGAACACTGGGATTAAATGTGTGCACCACTATGCCCAGCCTACCTGTAATCTTTAACAGCCTCTCCTATTCCACAAAAGCAGTAACAATCATGCCTTTGGACAAATCTTCTTTATTGGGAAGCATGATAGTCCCTTATCTAAAAGTTATCATATACCCAGGCAGGTAAAAGCTTTCTTAATGATTGACAACTCGATACACAATGCTGTCCAGGCCAATATTCTTATTACCTCTATGTAAAGTCCCTAGAGAAGTGGAAGATAAAAGAAATGTAACCAACACTTAATATTTATCCTTTCCCTTCTCAATAATACTTTCCAGCAAAGTATTTAATATATTTCACTAAAGAAGCATGGCTGATATCTAAGAATGGAACACCGGAAAGCAAGAAGGCATTATTATAATTGATCCTATGAGTTATCATGTCCTTCATTTAAAAAAAAGGAAACAGACAGCTTCCCAGTGAGAGCAGTAAGATCAGAGGACGCAGTGACCTTAGGTCTTTGGAATTCCCTCCTGCATGTTTCTCCTGGATTTTGGCCACTTTGTTATTATTATGGAATATTATTATTTATATAGAAACTTCAGCTATACTCTTCTGGTAAATAAGTAAATAATCACAAGCGTTTTATTTATTCTGTCTCTCTTGGCTTGTTTGGATCTTCCCACAAATAACACTCTCCTGGGCTGATTACGACGGGTCCCAGCAAAGCATCACACACACTTAGTGGGTATATCATCCCTAGGCAGTTATGCCTGGATTTCAAAATGTGGGTTTGTTTTAAGCATTTCTAGCAATAAACCTAGAACATCAGGAAGCTGCCACAGCAGTCCAAGCTGAGCCCGAAGTTGTAGGAACGCTGAAGGGAAGCGGGAGTTTGCTCATTTCGCTCCCTTTCCAGAAATACACTTTGCAAGTGCG
>LZPO01007955.1:773714-797423 GCA_001675575.1 Neotoma lepida
CCCTGGATTTGTTTGTTTTTGTTTGTTTTTTAGATCTCCTCTAGCTCTTGGTGCAGACCCCGCTCAGCTCTTCCTTGCTGAGTCTCTCAGCTTTCTCTCTAGCCCTTCTCCATTCCTTTGTGTCAACCACAGATCCTCAGGAATACTTTCTACCAGGGACACTCCCTCCCCACAGTGACCACGCTGGACTGGGACTCAGGNACGACGATTGTCACTGTCTTTCCTGTTCTCCATTGTGATCTCTCCAGACTTATTCTTNGTCCTGTAGCAGCCAGATTGCAGGAGCCCCTCCTCCCACTCCAACTTTATTCCCTGGGGACTCTTGCTCTGGGGAGGATCTTGGTGCCCTTAGCTTTTGTTTTGGTGGCCCTTCTCAGCCTTTCCACCTAACATCTCTCCATTCCTTTCTGTCACCTGCTGACCCACAGAAGCAGGCCCAACTAGGGACCCCACAGCTGCCTCATTTGCTTAGGATCCAGAGAGGTCAACAGTGACAAAAAAATGGAACACCCATCTAACAAAGACAAAACCAACTACTGACACTAAGAAACAGCCCAAACATCATAACTCCAGATGCCTAGATCCCAGAGCAAAAACCTAAATATGACCAGCCAAGACAATAGCCTCCTCCAGAAGCCAGTAACCCTATTGCAGTAGCCCCGAGAAATGCAATATAGCTGAAACATGAGACAAGGACTTCAAAATATCAATTATAGGTATGTTCAAGGACCTAAAAGAGAATATGAATAAATCCATTATATCTATGAAAATCTGAAAACACACACACACACACACACACACACACACAGAGTTGAATGAAATAATGAAAACAGTTCAAGACATGAAAGTAGAATTTAACAAAGAAATAAACTCACTAAAGAAAACCCATACTGGGTGGGTGGTGATGGCACACGCCTTTAATTCTAGCACTCAGGAAGCAGAGGCAGGTGGATCTCTGAGACCTCCGGGCCAGCTTGGTCTACAGAGTGAGTTCCAGGATAGCCAGGGCTACACAGAAAAACCCTGTCTTGGGAAAAAAAAACCAACAAAAACAAAAACAACTTCCCCCAAAAAACTCATACTGAAATAAAAATGCAAAGGAAAAATTTAGGATGTAAAACAAAAACCTCAGAGGTGAGCCTCACCAACAGAGTGTAAGACATATAAGAGAATCTCAGGCATTGAAGATAATGTAGAAGGAATACATACCTTAGTCAAAGAAAATGTTAAATTCAAAAAANTCCAAGCCAAAACCTCCAGGAAGTCCAAGACACTATGAAAAGACCAAATCTGATTCACAGGGATAGAGGAAGGAGAAGAAACATGGGTGAAAGGCCCAGAAAATATTTTTAATGAAATCATAGAAGAAAACTTCTCCAATCTATAAAGGAGACACCTCTCAAGATACAAGAAATATAGAACACACCAAATAGGACTAGAAAAGAAATTCCNATTGATACACAATAACCAAAACACTAAAAGTGCAAAACAAAGGATACTAAAAGCTACAAAGGANAAAGACCAAGTGATGTATAAGAGCAGACCCATTAGAATAACACCTAACTTCTCAGTGGAGAACCTGAAAANCAGAAGAACCTGGACAGATGTTCTACAGACTCTGGGACACCACAGATGCCAGACTACTACTACTCTCAGCAACACTTTCAATGCAAGATGAAGAAAGAAAGACACTCCACAGTAAAACCAAATTTAAGTAGTAGCTACCTAAAAATCCAGCACTCTAGAATCCACTAGCAGGAAAATGTCAGTCTGAAGAGGTCAGCCACACCCAAGAAAACACAAGGAATAAATCATCTCAGAGTAGCAAATCAAGAGAGGGACAAAAACCCCACACTACAATAAAATATCGGTAGTCAACAAACACTGCTCATGGATAGCTCTCAACAATGGTCTTTTTTCCCCAATAGAAAGACACAAACTAACAGAATGGAAATGAAAATAGGATCCATCCTCCTACTGCATCCAAGAAACACAGCATAACATCAAGGATAGACATCACCGTGGGGTAAAGGGATGGAAAAGAGATTCCAAGCAAATGGATCCAAGAAGCAAGCTGGTGTAGCCATTTTAGTATCTGGCAAAGTAGACTTCAAACCAAAACTAATCAAAAGAGACAGAGAANGACACTATACCATCAAAGGAAAAATTCACCAAGAGGATATTGCAATTTTAAACATCTATGCGCCAAACATAAGGGTACACAAGTTCATAAAAGAAACACTACTACAGTTTAATTCACATACTGACCCTCACACCAGTGATAATGGGTTACTTCAATTCCTGACTCTTGGACAGATCACCCAGACAAAAACTAAACAGAAGAATGCTGAAATTAAATAATATCATAAGCCAAATGGACCTAGCAGACATCTACAGGACATTCCACCCAAACATAAAAGAATACACTTTCTTCTCAGAAGTTTATGGAAGTTTCTCCAATATTGGACACAAAGCAAGTCTCAACAGATACAAGAAAATTAAAAATAATTTTTATCTTGCATCCTATCTGGTCACCACAGATTAAAGTTGNACAACAATAGAAACAACAAAGTATACAAATTCATGGAAACTAAACAACTCACTACTGAATGAAAAATGGATCAAGACAGAAAGGAAGAAGGAAATTGAAAACTATTTAGAATTGAATGAAAATGAAGACACAACATACCCAAACCCATGGGACACAATGAAGGCAGTTCTAAGAAGCAAGTTCACAGCACTGAGTGCTTGCATTAAAAAATTGGAGAGATTCCATGTTAGTAACTTTAGCCACATACCTGAAAGCTTTAGAACAACAAGAAGAAATCACACACCAGAGAGTGGACTGCAAGAAATAATCAAACTCAGGCTGAAGTCAATGAAAATGAAACAACATCATCAAAAGCAATACAAAGAATCAATGAAATAAAGAGTTGGCTCTTTGAAAAAAAAATCAATAAGATTAATAAATCATTAGTCAAATTAAGAGAAGGAAAGAGAAGAACCAAATGAATAAAATTAGAGATGAAAATGGGGACATTACAACAGACACTAAGAAATCCAGAGAACCATAAAGATAGCTTAAAAAAACCCAACTAGAACACCTGAAAGAAATGGATGGATTTCTTCATATAGATTACCTGTCAATGTTAAATCAAGACCAAGTAAACATTTAAACAGACCTATAACCCGTAGTGAAGTAGAGAGAGTAATTAAAAGTCTCTCAACTGGGCCAGATAGATTCAGTGCAGAATTCTACCAGACCTTCAAAGAAGAATTAATGCTGATATACCTCAAATTATTCTGCAAAACAGAAACTGAAGGAATATTTCCTAATTCTTTTTATAAAACCACCATTNCCCTAATTCTAAAACCACACAAAGGCCCAGCAAAAAAGGAAATTATAGACCAATATCCCTTATGATCATAGATGCAAAATATTTTATTAACACAATTTTTTTTATTGAATCTTTGGAAATGTCACATCATGCACCACAATCCCACTCATCTCCCAGTCCCTCCGTATCTGCCCCTCACCCTTGTAGTGCCCCCCCAAGGAAAACTAAAAAAAGAAATAATAAAAATAAGATTTAAAACATAAAAAATACAAATAAGAATGCCAATATCAATTATAAAACAAACAAAACAAGCAAACAAACGAACCAACCAACCAAACCAAAACAAAAACCACTCCCCTCCTTGTGGTCTTTGCCGCCTCTCCATCGCCTCATCATTTGTCTTAGTGGCATTAGGAGCTGCTGTGTATCTTGCAGTATACTCCTTTGTCCAAATAACTTTTCTTGCAAATGTTCATTGTGTAAAGAGTTGTTGGTCAGGTTCAAGGCCTCTGGCCTCTGGCACGCCATCAATACTGGACCCTCACGGAAACTCTTCTTGGATATTCTGCTGTTGCCCTGAGTCATAGAGATGCTGTGGCTATGGTTCGGCANGACCAGTCCCTTTACGCACTCCAGCAGGTCATAGATGGAGTAGATGTTGAGGTGGGCCAACTCAAAGACCTTGGTATGTACCTGGGTGGCAGCAGAGTGGATCAGTTGGGCCGCTGGGACCACTCCCCTCAGGTGAGCTGAAGAGCCAGCTTTCCTACTCCCATGGTGAGGGGTGGGCCCAGCTTTCACAAGTGTGGGGTCCAACACTTCTATTAGGGGTGTGGCCAGCTTTCCCGTGCCGTGGTCATGGGAGTCGGATATCCCAGGGCTGGTGAGCCGCCTGATGGGTTCTCCCTCAGCCAGTGAGGGGCTGGGCCAGCAAAACAAGGTCCTCGCACTTCAACACATGGTTCAACACATGGTTCACATGGACCCCTGTGGTAACACGGGCAACAGACATCAGCACAGACCTCAGTTGCAGCAGGACCACAGATTCAGACACCGGCCAGCAGCAGCAGCTTGGGCCCAGATGTCACTATGGCCTTGGGTGGTAGCACAGGCCTCTCAGATCGGCATGGGCCCAGCATAAGTGTAGTCCCCAGACTTCAACATGGCCCCAGACGGTAGTCCAGACCCTGGGCAGTCCCACGGTCCCACAACAGCAACAGTATCCATGGACCTCAACACGGACCCTGGCTGCAGCAGGGCCACGGACCCAGACATGGCCATCAGCAACGGCTTGGGCCAGATGTCACCATGGCCCCAGGTGGCAGCGGAGGCCACCCTGATCAGCCTGGTCTCCAGCATGGTCCTCAGACCCCNAAAAGGCCACAGATAGTGGCCCAGAAGTTGAGCATTCTTGTGGCCTTTGGTGGCAACAAGGGCCATGGACATCAACATAGACCCTAGCTGCTGTAAAACCACCAACCCAGTCATGGTCCTCTGCAGCACCCCAGCCCGATGTCACCATCACCATGGCCCTGGGTGGCTATGCAGGCCACTCAGATCAGTATTGCTCCCCAGCTGCAAGGTGGCCCCAGACAATAATATGGTTCTAGATGACAGGCCAGATCTTGTGCATCTGCATGGCCTTCAATGGTACCAAGAACCATGGATATTAACACAGACCNTGGCTGCAGTATGGTGATGCATCCAGATATGGCCCTTGGCTGCAGCTTGTGCCCAGATGTCACCATGGCCCTGGGTGGCAGTGCAGTGCACACCAATCTGTATGGCGCCACAGCAGTATGACCCTCAGACACCAACATGGTGTTAGCCCATACCCTGGGATTCTACATAGCCTTTGATGGTAACAGGAGCCACTGACATGGACACAGACCCCGGCTTCTGTAGGGCCANAGACTCAAACATGCCTCCCCTTTACCTCCCTTCACCCCTCGCAGAAGCTTGGCCCCATTGACACCCTGGCCCCTCAGATCAGCTTGGCTCCCAGCTGGGGCACGTCCCTGGTCCCCAACATGGCCTCAGGTGGTAGATCAGAGCCCAGGCATCTGAGTGGCCTTTGGTGGTGACATGGGCCATGGACGTCAACATTGACCCAGGCATGGTCCTAGGCAGCAGCCCAGGTTTGGATGCCGCCATATCCCAGTTGGCAGTGGAGGCCACTCAGATCAACATCACTTGGCTGCAGGGTAGATGCAAAAATTCTTAATAAAATACTTGCAAACCAAATTCAAGAACACATCAAAAAGATCATCCACCATGATCAAGTAGGCTTCATTCCAGAGGTACAGAGGTGGTTTAACATGTGAAATCAATAAATATAGCCCATCACATAAAGAGGCTGAAAGACAAAACCACANGATCATCTCAAGATGCAGAAGAGGCCTTTGACACAACCCAGCACCCCTTCATGATAAAAGTCCTAGTGAGACTAGAGACACAAGGGACATACTTCAATATATTAAAGACAATTTGTATCAACCCCACAGCCAATAGCAGCCTAAACAGAAAGAAACTCAAAGCATCGCCACTAAACTCAGGAACTAGACAAGAGTGTCCACTCTCTGCATATCTATTCAATATAGTACCCGAAGTCTTAGCTAGGGCATTAAGACAACTGAAGGAGATCAAGGGGATACAAATAGGAAAGAAAGAAGTCAAAGTATCTTAATGTATATAAGATTTTGTACAGAAAAGACCCTAAAAACTCCACTAGGAAACTTCTACAGCTGATAAACACTTTCAGCAAAGTAACAGGATACAAAATTAACACACAAAAATCAACAGTTTTCCTATATATGAATGACAAAATAGAAAGAAATCAGGTCTCGATGGGTATATTAACCACACCTCAGGGCAGGTCCCAATGCCCAGGAGGAATTGGTCAATACNAAAGGAACTCAGTGGTATTTTTGTAGATTTTTTGTCTTGTTTTGCTTTGTTTGGGTATTTTTTGTCATTGATCTTTTGTGGGCTTTTTTTCCTGGTGTGTTTTGTTTTATTGTTGTTGTTTTGTTTTTGTATTTCAGTGAGAGGGAACATAAAGTTGTGTGAGTAGGGAGATAGGATCTGAGAGGAACTGGGGGTGGGGAAAACATGGTCAAAATATATTGTATGAAAAGTTTTTTCAATAAAAAGTTTGAAAAAAACTCTATATTTTTATCTATGTGTATGTGTGTGTCTATGAGTATGTATGCCACATATGTGCAGATATCTGCTGAGGCCAGAGGAGGGACATACTTCAGGGACATACAGATCCTCTGTAGCTAGAGTGAGAAGTGGCTGTGAGCTGCCTGACGTGGGCACTGGGATCTGAACTAGAGTCCTTTGGACAAGTTAGTAAGTTCTCTTAGCTGCTGAGCCATCTTTCCAGCTTTTACAACATTCTTTTTTTAAGATTTTATTTTATGTGCGTTGGTGTTTTGTCTGCATTCATGTCTGGGTGAGGATGCTGGATCTGCTGGAGCTGTAGTTAGAAACAGTTGGACCTGCCTCTACTAAATGTACCTCCCCATTGGAGACCTTACCTTCTTGTAGGAAAGATGTGTGGTGGTAAACACTACTTAAAGGACAAAGTGTTGTTCAAGCTACTGTTGCTTTCCTTTTCATGTGTGTACAAGTACATGTGGTTTGCAAGCGTGTGTCTTATTTGTGTGTGTGTGGGCACCCAGGTGTGCGGGCGCACGTGCTTGTGGAGGCCTGAGGTTGCTTGCTGTTGGTANTCTAGTTGGGTCACTAATTGAGTCATGTTCTTGGGCTGGAGAGATGGTTCACCCCTTAAAGGCTAGGCTCACAACCAAAAATATAAGAGTCATGTTTGCCCCATCAAACCCAGAACTTGTGGGGATATCTGGTCTTTCCAGCCAGCTTGCTCTGAGGCTGGAATCACAGGCAGGCCAAGACAGCTGGCAGGCATTAGGTGGGTTCGGAGATCTGAACTCCAGTCGACACAAACCATGGAACCATCTATCGACTTGGCCTCTCAAACTGCCTTGATTTTGACAGTGAAATAAAACTCTCCGGTTCTCAGTGTATAAGCTTGCATTTTCTTGTGTGTTTATAACTGACAGTTGGAAGTTTTAAATATTTTAACAGAATTTTAAAGGTCACAGACGACTTCTGATTTCCCTTTCAACCCAATATTAAAAACAGCCGGGATAAAGGCACATTACTTTCAAAAGAGCAGCAGTTACCAACACTTGCCTTTTCTCTGGTACAAACGGGAAACAAACAGTGCAATGTGTTAGGATTGTGCTAATGAAAACCCCCGGAAGGATACTCAGTGGCTAAGAGCACGCACTGCCCTTATAGAGGTCCCATTTTTATTTCCAGCACCCAGCTCCCTGTTCTGGCCTCCGTGGGCACCTGCACTCATATGTACATACCTATAANTAAAAATACAACAAATCTTAGGCTAAATTTCTATAATAGATAAAATAAGGCAGTTCAGGGCCAGTGAGTTGACACAGTTGCTTGATCCCAGGGCTCTACATTTTGGAGGGAGANCACTGACTCCCATCAATTGTCTTTTGACCACCAGACATACACAAAACAAATAACTGTAAATATAATGGCTGATTGTTAAAAATAAAAACATCTCAGATATACTGCAACTGATATATTTTGCCACTGCTAGTATGTACACATATGCAAATATATATCAATAAATTAAATTTGTTTTGTTTTGGAGACAGGAACTCCTAGAGTCCAAGGCTGATGTACAAGCTGAGAGGGGCCTTGCACTTCTTATTTTAGAGATTCATTTTTATTATGTGTCTGTGTGCCAGAGGTATTGGCTCTCCTGGAGCTGGTTCTAGGCAGCTGTGAGCCCCCTGATGTGGTGCTGGGAACGGAACTCGGCCCATGTTGTGGACTTTGAAAATAGAGTGTTAAAGCACACAGCGTGAGTGTATCGTGAGTCAGGAAAGCAAAGGTGGAGTTCNGGTGGTCTAATGTCCTTTTACTATCAAAGGAGGATTTTGCTTGATTAAAGCNTTATCTAGTTTTAAAAACCAGAAAGGAACCTAAGTGAAGGTTTAGAACTGCATTGTACGTGTAAGAACTGGACACCAATCTAGCAAGGAAGAAAAGAGGAGAGAAAAAGAAATGTAATTGGGCAAATGCAAAGCCTTTTGAGAGACGGCAGATTTCATTCCAAATAGAATAGTAATTAGGCACAAGNAAGGGGATGAAAGTTCATTACTGACAAAAACAAAACAAAACAAAACAAAACAAAGGGACTGTTATTAGTAGGACTCATTGAAGATGTAATGATAAAGAAAGGTTAAACATGAAGATATATACCTTGGAGACAGCAACCAAAAGAAAGCTGATATGTCTCCCAAAGGAACCAACCAGCCAATGCACTTGATGGCAGAAAACCATCCTGTAGATAATGAGAGTTGATGGTGGTGAACAGTTCAGGCAGCTAAACAGATGTGGCTTTAATTAATATGATTCTTGAGACTGTGAGTCTCTAGATTATATGNAGTAGAAGTTGAGAGACAACAAAGAGAAAAATCTGTAACTTTCCATGTGGGCCAGCACATAGATATGCTTATCTAGTCTTGGCATGTTCAGTTGCAAAACACATATTCTTTACAAGCATAGGAGCTGGATATTATTATACATATGCAAATAAAGACTGACAAGGCCTTACCCCCCAGCCAGGCGATGCTTTCATCAAGGGTCCGAGGTGCTCAGGATGCTTGTTTGGAACAAGCATGCATATGTTATTTGTAAAACCAAGAGTGGACTGGGCTGGATTGTCTCCACCCTTGTGAGTTCACACCAGCAACTATGGAGACTTGGATTTCCAAGACAAATGTTACCATGAGCCAACACTGCAGAGGATTCTAGTTTATGTCATTTAATTTTTCATTCTACATATGGCAGTGCCTAATTGGGAGCCAAGGAAAAACACATTTTAAATTTTCCAGTAAATGGCAGTGCTAGGATTCAAACCTGCGTGTTTTTTTTCTTCCTGTACAGTGAAATCCATTTCAGAAAGTACTTATCCCTTGAGACTGGAAGGAAGGAGGGAAGGAAGAATGCTTACAGGAGAGTTTGTAATAATATTTGGGAGAGCTATCTTTGTCCAACGCTGACAAAGGCTTTAAGTATCTGTGATGTGGCAGTGCTGCACACTGGGCACAGTCAGTGTGTGAACCGTCTTGGAAGGAGACTGTGCTCTGGAGAGTGAGGCTGGCTGAAATGACCCAGCCTGCACCCTGCACACTGGAAACTAAAATGCCTCTCTATGTGTCATCTTCTGCCACTGGGAACCCTTCCCTGTGAGCTCGAGCTGGCTATTTTCTCATTACTTATAGTTCTTGAAATGAATCCCAGTTTCAAAAGGCAGCCGGTCTTTCACAGCCAAGTGAAGGTCAAGTGGTCCATCCTCTCTACTCTCAAGGTTTTCAAATGTGCATCTATTTTACTGCTCAACACAGGGAGAACACTCAGATAAGTGTAATTACATAGTTTTCAATCAGTTATTTAAATATATTCAGCATTGTAATGATTAAGCCCACATTATCTTTTATCATGTCCTATAGAATTTTCTGGCTTGGTCTACTTGCCTCACAGTTCATCTTCCTCTCAATTTCTCAACATCATCTCCTCAGCCCCACAGCTTTGCTCTAAGACAGCCCTTAAACTTATGTTGTTCGAATCTTAGATGGTCTTATAATAAAAAACCTGGAGCCAGGTATTGGGGTGAAAGCTGAAAGATCAGAGAAGCAGAGCAAGCCACAGCCAACCTCACCTTGCCAACTCTACGAATCCTTTGAGTGAATGCCTCTGAGTCCTCACCTGAGAGGGTCTCAGCTGAACTGCTTTAGTTCCTGTTTCCTCACACCTTATATGCCTTTCCCTGCCCTGCCGTCACTTCCTGGGATTAAAGGCATGTGTGCTTCCCAGTACTGGGATTAAAGGTGTGTGCCACCACTGCCTGGCTCTGTTTCCAGGGTGGCCTTGAACTCACAGAGATCCAGATGGATCTCTGCCTCCCGAGTGATAGGATTAAGGGTGTGGGCCACCATTGTCTGACCTCTATGTCTAATCTAGAGGCTGGCTCTGTCCTCTGATCCCCAGGCAAGTTTATTAGAATACACAATATATCACCATAAACATCTTTCCAAAATAAAGATTTGAGGTGGAGTGGAACGGGGACAGCAAGAGGAGTTGGGGGGATGGAGGAGGGTGTGATGGGAAAAAAGGAAGTATAATGATATGTATGCATGAAAATGGCACTATCAAACCCATTTCTTTGTATAAGAAATTAAAAAAAAAATAGTCACTGGGGCCTTGGGAGATGGCTCAGTGGATAAAGCACTTGCCCCAGAAGCAGGGTGGGGATCCCCAGCATCCGCATAAAAGCTGGGTGAGCAGGTGGGATCCCCAGCACCCACATAAAAGCTGGGTGGGCATGGAGCCTGCCTGTAATCCCAGCTCTCTGGAAGCAGAGACTGGATCCCAGGAGCATGATGGCTAGCTAGACCCACCCTGTGGGTCATGACCCCTCTGGGGGATCGAATGACCCTTTCACAAGGATCACCTAAGACCATTGGAAAACAGATACTTACATTATGATTTATAACAGTAGCAAAATTACAGTTATGAAGTAGCAATGAAAATAATTTTATGGTTGGGGGTCACCAGAGCATGAGGAACTGTATTAAAGGGTCACAGCATTAGGAAGGTTGAGAACCTCTGCACTAGCAGAAGAAAAAGGCTTAAGGTAGGAGAGTGCTTGTCACATCTGAGGAAATTAAGACCAGTGTGGATGGAACAGATGGAATGAGAAGTGGGGTAGGAATTGTGGTTTAAAATAGCTAGGGGTAGGGGCTTGAGGACTTGGTTCAATGGTAAAGCACCTGCATAGTATGTGATAGTCCCTGGGTCAAATCTCCAGCATTGAGGAAAACCCACCCAATCAACCAACCAACCCCAGGGGCCTGGTTACATATATGCCGGACACATTTGTAGGTGAGTTGATGTCTTTGGAACTTACTCTAAATGCGGTGGGAAGTCACCTGACCTTTCCAAGCAAAGGAACAAAACAGTCAGGTTNCCCCTGCTCTGAAGAACATAGGGGAGAGGAGAGGGTAGAGGCAGAAGGCAGAATGTAACGCTGGGAAACCTGAGACGGACTCAGAGTCAGGAAATGGTCTGAAGGTAGAAATGATAAGAATTGCTAATGGGATGAGTATGGGGTAGTTTGAGCCAAAAGATTTTGGGTTTTGGCACAGGAATGAGACACCTAGACAGGATTAAGTTTAGGGGAAAATACTGGTAGTTCAGTATTAGGTTCTGGAGCTGTGGTTGACTTCCAAGTCCTTGTGATCATGAATGATGCTAGTTTTTACAGAATCATTTGTAAGCAGAAGTCATGGGGTAGGAAACAGAAGAAATAAACTGTTCCTCAGCAAGCCTCAGACAGTCAAGGGATTAAAAAGTAGACCGGCCATTGAGCCTGTCTCATATACACCATGATTTCGGGGCAAGAGGGATCCAAAATATTTCCCCAATTTTTGAGTTATTTTGCTATGATGATGTTATATTGTTTGTACAGAAAGTAGGTTTCATGATGACATTTCCATGCACATATATAGTGTGTCCTAATTTGCTTTCCATTGATTTGATAAATACCACGGCCAAAAGAAACTTAGAGAGAAAAGGGTTTATTTTATCTTACAGCTTACTGAGGTGCAGGACATAGAAAAATGCTGCTTACTGGCTTGGTCCCTTGGATTTGCTCAGTTTGCTTTCTTACACAGCTCAGGCCAGGGAGGGCAGCCTGAGCCCTCTTACACCCATCATTAATCAAGAAATGACCCCATAGATATGTCCATAGACCCATACAATGAGGGAAACTCTGAAAACGAGGTTCCCTCTTTTCCAGGTGACNCTAGTTCATGTCAAACTGACAAGAACTAAGCAGGACAGCATGTGTGGATTACATTGGGCTCATGCCCTCTCGCTTCCTCCATTCTCCCCAGAAACCTCCGTTCTACTGTCATCTCCCTTTCTTCCTTCAAAATTTCTCAATTTTAGTCAAATTTATTCCACAACTAGAGAACTAAATCTTGAGAGATGATTCAGCATGTATGAGTTTTTTGTCAAAGTGTAATGGAGCAGAGGAAGGTCCTGTGTGTTTAAAAGGAGGAACACGTTGGCAATGTTAAGAGAAAGGAGGTGGGTACCACAAAGATTTCATACATTTTCTGGGATACACCCTCTTTATCTTAATGTTTTAGTGAGAAAATCCAGAAAGGATTGCTGGTATTTAGAAAAATAAATCCTCCAGGTTTCTACCCAAGTGGGGGTGTGCAGCAAGACCTTTCCTTTACCANCTTTCCAAGTCCTTCTATTTTTCAACTCCTAGAGGTGCTCTCCATTTGGAATTGAGAGATTGTTGCCTCTGTGTCAGGGACACAGGCAATGTTTAGTAACTATACAAGTCTCCATCTGATGTTCAGAGTGTCCTAGGGAAAGCTGCAAAATTTAACCCTAGCTTTTTTTTGTGATGTATTTTTTTTTCTTTCTTCTGATCACCAGAGTCGTGTATACTTTTTGCAGGGTACTTAAAAGAGCTAAAAACTCTTAAAAGTCTTACTAAATAGATGAACACTACAACAATATTTTGGCATTGTTTCTTCCCAGTGCATGCATTTTATTCTTCCATAGTTGAGCTCTAGTACATNAGCACCTTCATGTCCTGCTCTCACCCTTAATGTCATGATGTACACTTTTAGTTTTATCTGATGCTTATGGCTAACTCATCATCTTCACAAAGATTTCCTTGAGGTAACTTCAGATTATTCACAATCACCAACACCAGGTGGTATACATTTCTTTACAAATATTTCCCAGAAAGTGGCAGATTAAGGATGTTTTTTAAAAGTTCCTGCTGTACCCTGCTGTATCATTTCCCAGACCGTTGTTATTGGAGGGGTGGGGGTGGGAAGCACTACTGGAGCTTGTGGAAAACATGTAGCAATGTTGTTTGGGTCAGGGAAAAAGCCTTCCTGGCAAGGACCTATCTTAAAGTATTAGAATCCTTACACCTGTGTTTCCACATCACAAGTATTTCTGGGTCATGAGAAGGAGGAGTAAAAGGAAGACTGAGAGAAATTTGAATTAGAAGTCACGTCATACGTAATTGACATGTCAGAAACCATCAACTTGGAAACCGAGTTTATCAACCTATTTAGGATCTTAGCATTTTAATGATTCAGGATATGAATTTTGATTGCAAAATATCCCGCTTACTGTACATGACTCCATGCTCTTTAGTGGAAAGCAGCATAACTGCTGGCCTTAATCCAGTCAGAAAACTTGTCAGAAAACCCGAGAATCTAGTGTATTGTTAAGTATTATTTTGTGAAACGTGTGTGTGTGTGTGTGTGTGTGTGTGTGTGTACTATAAGACTTATTGCTTGGTGTGAGAGGCAGTTAAAGAAGTAGTTTGAAATTACAGGTCTAGGCATTGGAATCTGCCAGGCTTTGGCTTGAATTTGTCCTGTGTGATTCTTGCCAGTCATCTACTTTCTTTCTGGCTTAATCTACCTAATGCATAGAGTAGACATCTTGCTGGTGTGTGTGTGTGTGTGTGTGAGTGTGTGTGTGTGTGTGTGTGTGTGTGCCACGCGCACTAAAACATAATCTGATGTATATCTCTTTCCTTAAGTAGTGTCCTCCATGTAAAATTATTTCACTGATGAAGGGACTCTTAGCACAAATTCCACTTTAACCCTGCCCGATTCTCCCTCCAGTTCTGTTTAGTGAGGAGCATTGAGCACAGTTCTTTCCTCTTCCTGTCCTCATGTCGCACAGGTTTTTGTTATAAAGGCTGGCACCACACCTCTGCCGAATACTGGCTAATTATTTCACTGTACAGTTAGTATTACAAACTTTCAAATCTCTTCCGGTTCTTAACAACAACAACGATGTGCTGGACTGGTGGCAGGGGGCCAGAAGGCAATCTGTTGAGTTTGGTCTACCGTACATCTTTTGCAGTGTCTCTTGTCACGTACAGGGAAGCAGATGTGATGCCGATTCTACCAGCATTTCTCACTCAATCTCCTCCATGCTAAACAGGCCAGTTAGGCATTAAGTCATGTCTCTGGGTAGCTTAAGTGGAAAGTGTGAACAGAGAAACCACTTTATGTGAGGACAGCCGAAAATTAGATCCCTTCCCCTCCCCACTCCTCTTCCCCCAGGGGAGGAGGCACTTATCAGCCAAGAGCTCGGTGCCCGAACCGTGCAGCGTCCTGAGCTCCAGAGGTTTGCCAGCACGCACGATCTGCGGCGCCGAGAGCCCTTCTCCCCAGATGAATTCTCATAGTATCACAGACGCGCGCAGTCCGGATCGATACTGGATGGCAGACGTGATCCCGCCGTCAAGTGTAGGCACAGGGCGGTGGATTTCGCCACCCTGCAGTTCGCTCGCTTCTTCTCATCAGCTCAGGACTGACAGAGGACATTAACCAGTTCCCGCACGGACTCCTGCCCTGTCGCGGCGGCCGTCTCTCCACTGTCCTCCCGGGGCCGCCGAGCCTTTCAGCCCGACGCCCAGGCTCCCCGCGCGTGCCGGGCTGGTGGCGCCCGGCTCTCCAGCGCGCGGTCCCTGGAGGGTGGACCGGGAGCTCCAAGCCCTTCGCGCCCGCTCGCCTTCCCGCGTCTCGGTCCCGGTGCCCGGCCGGGGGAAGGCCCCGCCCCGGGACCCGCTCCCACTCCTGATTGGTCGGCACAGCTCGAGGGGCCCGGCCCGGCCCGGCCCGGCGTCTCAGCTATAAAGCGGGTTGCCGCGTGCCCGGCCCGGCCCAGCCGGCCTAGCTCCGGGGCTCGCACGCGCACCCGACCCACCATGCCGAGGGGCTTCCTGGTGAAGCGAACCAAGCGCCCGGGCAGCTCCTACCGCTCGCGCCCGGCCGAACCGCTTTTCCCCCCGCCAGGTCCCCGCGCTGCACCGCCCTCGTCCGACGAGCCCGACCGGGGACTGTCGGGGTCCCCCTGCCTCGCGCCCGCGCGGGACGGCGCCGAGTGGGGCACGGGTGGCGGAGACGGCCCGGGACCCAGCCCCGCGAGGCCGGCGGGCCCCGAGCTGCGCCGCGCGTTCCTGGAGCGCTGCCTGCGCTCGCCAGCCTCTGCCGAGTCCTTCCCCAGCGCCACCGCCTTCTGCTCCGCGGCGCCCGCGGCCGCGACCTCGGGGGAGCAGTTGGTGCCGCCTCGGGTCGCTGTCCCCGTTTCTGTCCCCGCACCCGCCCCGCAGGGTCTCCAGCGCCGCGGCAAGGGCGCCCTGGGCTGTGTGTCAGCGCCCGCGGCCGTCAGGAAGCCTAAGGCCGTGAGGAGGCTGAGCTTCGCAGACGAGGTGACCACGTCCCCGGTGCTCGGTCTAAAGATCAAGGAGGAGGAGCCCGGGGAGCCGGCGCGGGCTCTGGGCGGCGTCCGCACGCCGTTGGGGGAGTTCATCTGCCAGCTGTGCAAGCAGCAGTACGCGGACCCCTTCGCGCTGGCTCAGCACCGCTGCTCCCGCATCGTGCGCGTTGAGTACCGCTGCCCCGAGTGCGACAAGGTCTTCAGCTGTCCCGCGAACCTCGCCTCCCATCGCCGCTGGCACAAGCCACGTCCCGCGCCCTCCTGCGCCGCGAGTAAAGCCCCCTCCGCGCCACTGACCCCTCCGGACCCTTCCCTGGCTGCGAGCAAGGAGAACGGCCGCATGCCGCGGAGCGACGATCAGCACCTGCAGGCCCGGGACAGCTCCGGGGACGGTCAGCACCGGGACAGCGCCACTCTCCCAGGCCTGCAGGCGCTGGTGCACCCAGAGGCAGCACGGCCGCAGGCCCCCTACCCCGAGGTGATGCTAGGGCGCCGCGGTCTCGGGCCAGGCGGTACCAGCGCTGGGGCGACATCCGAGGTCTTCGTGTGCCCTTATTGCCACAAAAAGTTCCGTCGCCAAGCCTATCTGCGCAAGCACCTGGGCACCCACGAGGCGGGCCCGGCTCGTGCACCAGCCCCGGGCTTCGGCTCGGAGTGCACAGCCCCACTCGCCTTTGCGTGCCCGCTTTGCGGGGCGCACTTCCCGTCCGCGGATATCCGAGAGAAGCACCGGCTATGGCACGCTGTCCGCGAGGAGCTGCTACTACCTGCCTTGGTCGGGGCTCCATCGGAAGCGGGCCCCGGAGGGGCATCCGATGGTAGCACTCAGCAGATTTTCTCATGCAAGTACTGCCCGTCCACTTTTTTTAGCTCCCCAGGCTTGACCCGGCACATCAATAAGTGTCACCCCTCAGAAAGCCGGCAAGTGCTGCTGTTGCAGATGCCACTGCGGCCTGGCTGCTGAGGGGACTGAGGCCTGGCGAGATTTCGAGAACGGCTTGGAGAAAACAATGTGGGAACTCCTGTGGGGCCTTCATCTTGCAATTTCTTTTTTCCTTCCCATGCCTTCCCTCTTAAAACTCTCCCAGTCATGATCCGCCCGGGGAGAAGGCAGCGAGATGTAAAACCCCCCCTCTCTAGAGCAGGTATGTATCTGGCATAAAAATTTATGGTCAAAGCTGACAGCTTTAAGTCCTCATTTCCCCACTAAAATAGGACATCCCCTTCTTTAAAACGCTGGAGACCCCAATGAATCCTCTATGGTTTGTAGTTCCTATGGAAAGTTGCAGTGAACGCGTGCAAATCTCAGTGTGTACAGAAGGTTCTACCTAAAGTGTAGTCACCAACGTTTTCTCTTGCCACCTCAGGCACTTATGTCGTTTCTGTCTCAATAGGGTCAGATTTCATGCCTTGTATATTCTGTGAATCAAGCTATGTGACTGATGCCAAACTTGCAGGGACAGAAGACCTAGACCCTTGTCCATGGACAGGAATACAAGAGGATGTTGCTGTCTGGTGTGATAATCTCCCTGAAACTTTCTTTCCTCAATTGGATGTATTAGTCCTTTTTAAATTAGGTTTTGGAGGTGGGGAAGGTGCTGCTTAATGGGAAGCAGTTGGTGTGCTCTCTGAATTCTTTACCTATTTTATGTGCTGCATCCAGGAGGAGCTACTTAGTTTTTCTTTACATAAACTTTTTTCTTTTTTGAAATACCATACTCATTCCTAAAGTCTGAATGTTTTAAAAAGATTCAATTCAAATTATGTCATAATTATGCTGTAAATCTGCTGCATAGTACATCAAAAACTGTCCAACTTAAGGAAGATGTTAATATCTGTAATCCACCATGGAACTGAATGTCAATTCACTCAATATTCTACATTTCTTTTCAGGAGCAACGTTTGTAAATCATATTCAATGTATATTCTGTATATATTCCCTCAATAGCCAGAGTCTGGGACACTGGCTAAACATTGTCTGACAATAGATTTGTAAGCTGCTTCCGCCAAATAAATGTGCATAGACTGTGCCTGTTTTCTTCCGTCTTAAGAAGTGGTTGAACACAGTGATTTTCAAAGGCACATCTCTTACCTTCCCAATACCAGTATTCAACTTCAGAATCTTAGGGACCTATTTTGACAGAATACAAAGGCAAGAGAAATTATATCTTGCAAATGAATATAATAGTGTTGAAACCAATGGGAACTCCTCCTTTGAAGTCTAGCTGCAGACTGCAGCTCCATGGAGGAGAGAATATGGACTGTTTTTTGTTTAAGTCTACTCAATAGTGTCACCTGGAGATGACAGAAATTATATAAATGGTGGCTATTTCAAGTCAGCCTTTTCTGTTCATCTTGTTACCTGTTATTAACCCAATAGAAATACATAAGGAGTTAAGTTTGATTTTCCTTTGAAAACTTCTTCCTGTTGGCTATGGGAAACCCTCTACACTGTTTTAAACACGTTCCTACAGGATCTCTTTACTCTAAAAATTTGCTAAGAAAAATTTGGTAAAAGTTTTATTCCTGAAAGTATACTTAAAAAACACTAAAAATTTAAAAAGTCTAATGTCATGAGATAGATACATTGGTCAAGTTTCTGGCCAGACTTAGGAAGTGGAAGACTTTCTGTGCTCAAACGGACAGTGGGAAGACCTGTGAGAAGTACACTGGGCTGTTTCTGAAAACGGCATCTATGTTTATTTTTTCATGATTAGCTAAGCTACCCTAGGGGTATGTTACATCTCGCAATTACACAGTCCTGCTGCTTTTAAGTCTGAAAATACACGAAATAGAATACAATCATGGACAGGANGTGTGAAGAATATTTTATTTTGTTTTATTAAATACCATGTCATCTTTTTGTCCCATTACAAATCTGTAGACACTACATGAATGACACATAATTTATATTCTGTGGTTTGTCGGGATGATGCATTTACACATGCAGTTGGTATCAACCATGCTACATTTCCTTAGATGCCCATGTTAAACAAAAGGGGCAGCTTATTTACTACAGGAAATACTTCTGGAGGTGGGATGCATACCAACCTGCACCTGCAGCAAGTTTAGTACTAAAATATTAGATTTAACTTTGACTCCTGGGTCATGTTCCCCTTCTTTTTTAAACAATACACATAATCTGAGCAAAACATTTAGATGAGAAGTCTTCCACTCTTCTCTCCACCACCTCCTTTTTTGGTACTTTAGAAAGTACACAGACACACCAGGATAAACTGGTCAATAATAAAGGACCACAGCCTCAAAACAGAAATAGTATTTAACAGTGATACCACCTAAAAAAGCAGAACAAGGTTGTTTGGAAGCTAAACAGAAATCAAAGTTTAGCAGTGATTTTCCTAGTTATTTAATGTGTCGTGTTGTCGTTTGCCCTGCCGAGAAATGAGACACTGACCTGGGGAGAAAAAGTTCACTTGGAATCTGAGCTGCTGCATGGCCATTAGAGTGTTTCTGTTCGGAACATAAGCATCTGCACACATCCTATGTAAGGAGCAGACGTGCAGCTTTTGCTCCAGCTTTATGAATGCTTGTATTAATTTACATTTGCAGGGCTGGGCTGTAAAGGACAGTGTGCTTGCCTAGCATGCTTGGAATGCTGGCTTCCATTCCCAGCACTAAAAAAAAAAAGTTACATTTGTAAAAACTATGTATTTATTGAATTACAAAGTTGTAATGAGGCACAATAAATAACACAAGACTATCTGTCCAATTATATCTTGGCTCAACATTAATCATGAATTGAAGGCAGCACTACTTAGACATGATTATCTAGGAAGGTGAAGAACATGGAATAAAATTCGATCCCCTCAAAATACGGTAGTGTGGAGTGTGGAAAAAAAAATGAACTAAATAAATAGTCCAAATTTAAAATAGTAAGTTGCAAATTACTTTAAATCCAGTGTTTTCTCAAATAAGTGTACAAGAAGGAACATGAATGTATGGCAAACATGAGGCCTGAAAGAGTTAACACTACGTTTGTGCCAGGGTGGCTACTGCTGGTCACTGCTGGGCTGTTTGTCTCCTTAGGATTTATTGGCTGAGCCAGAGGACCGACGCAGCTTCATGGACATGCGGCTTTTGCTAGTTCGAGGAGACATTGGAGAGGCCAGGTCAGCCCCATCTACCTGTGCTGCTGTGGGGGCGTCACTGGGTAGACTCTCTGGGTAGGATCCTGTAGGAGAGAGTGAGCATGTTAGTATTCTCCAGTCTTTCAGACTGTAATGACCTTTCTGCTGCTATCTGGAGCAGGATCCCAAGCCTTCACAAGGACCTCAGAAGTTAAAAACAGCAAGTCTCAGACTTGCTAGTCCCCAAAGCTTACTAATGTATTTGAAAGCCTGTGATCTGGTGGCTCATGTCATATTAAAGAAAGCACCAATCATCATGTCCAGAGCCAGCACCCTGGAAAAAACAACGGGAAATAAAATCTCTGGGATCCAAAGCATGCAGCAGGGCATGGGAGGTGGGAAGGAAGCCCAGCGGCACTGAGCAGCCAGACAGCATCTTCACACTACATGCTAGGCTCCAAACAGGAAGGTCCCCAGGAGACAGGTACATAAGTAGGTTAGAGAAGGAGCAGACAAATTCTTGGGAGAAGGAAGAAGATAGGAATTTTCATTTGAAAGCCAGTCAGAAAAGACAAACCCACTTCAGAAAATGTCTTGAGATCTAATAATGCTTTTGTGTTCATTAGCTTAGGTGTTTACAGTTAGCAGTAGAATTAGTAGNCACAGAACTGTAAAACAGGCAAAACAAATTCAAATAGGAAAATTCTGTGTCATTTACAGGGCACTTCTTCCATAGCCTCACTGACACTTTGGGCTTGGGAAAAATGATGCTAGTATTTCTATGCAATGAAACACTCATGCTCAAATTGAAGATATACATTTGTAAGAGAAAAACAAAAATGCTCAATAAGAACAGATCCTATTGAGCCATTTTAAGAATATATCCCCAAAGAATTCTTCAGAGCACTTTAAAAGGCCAAATGGTATAATTATCCTTAGGGAGAGATAGACATTTCTAAGGGACACTCTCCTGCCACTCGTACCCATGTACTGCCTACTCAAAGTATCTTCTCCACTGTTTCTTTTCTAACCAGACGAGGCTGGCCTACAAAATAAAGCAGGAAGTTTTTTGTTGTTGTTGTTGTTTTTTCAAATTTATTCCTCCCAGTGATCTAAGCTCATAGTAGACAGACTAGAATACTCAGAGAGTGTAAGTCCACAGCCCACTTAGAGAAGCCTGGCACAAAAGTGGGAAACCAGGAGCAGTAGCCAGGCTTCCTGGGGGCACACAGGTGCTGCTGTGTGAGGAGAGGTCTTCCCTGCCAGTGCTGCTCTCTTGAGGGCCAGCGTCTCTAGAAGAGGTTTGGGAGGGGGACAGAAGTAGCAGTGCATGCCTTTCTGCTGTGAAGGAAAAGTGCAGTAGCGAGCAGAGTGGAGAACAAAAGAGAAGATAGACACAGACTGGAGGGAGACTGTGCAGGTGCTACAGGCGTCACCCAAGCAACGGAGAACAATCAGGTTTGTATTAGGAACACAACCGGCATGCAATGAGTTAGGGTGGTGATGTTCCACAATGGCCAATGCTCCGCCAGTTCGGACGCCATACTTACCAACTAACAAAACAAGTTCAAACAGGAAAAGAGAATAGGAAAAAAGTCTGTGAGAAACATGTACTGTCTAATGTGTTCACTGCACTGAGTGTCTTACTAATCAGTCATAAGATCTTTAGACACACAGTGTAATGAGGTAATAGCTACAACTGTTTAAATTGCATGGATTAAAATTTCAATTCCTTGCTACACTAGCCATTTTCAAGTTCTGAGTCACACCTGCTTAGTTGCTACTATCTAGGATAGAGCAGACACATGACATTTATATTGCCACAGAAGTTTTACTGAAGAGAAATGCTTTCAAGCATCCCAGTTAATTCTTAATCCTTAAACCCAGTATTAGAATGAAGTCTCTGGAGAAAACCAAAATGTTTCCACAAACTGTTTTTGTTGGTTGAAACTCTTGAACTCTTGAAGGCAGTTTGACAATGAGAATTACTGTCCCCTGCCCCCCAATACTTTTTAAGGACAGTAAAGAAAGCCCATCTTTGGGCATCAGGGTGCATATCCCACTTCTCTATTTAGAATATACTTCCTTCAAAACCAGCAATTCTCCCATGCCTTCTTTATTGCCTCACAATGCGGTCATAAGAACNCTAGATAGATACTGTGTAATGAGGTAGCTATAGCCACATTAAAATGATTGAATTTCATTTCATGCGATTAAAATGAAATCAACCGAGTCATGGCTGGTGTAGGCATGCTTACACTTCTGCAAATGACACATGTGGGGTATACTCAGCAGAGCCACACTCTCTAGCAGCTCCCAGGAGGCAGGCCTCGGTTTTGGATTTGTAAAGAAAACAGTCATACTTGCCATTCCTATCACAACCTATTCTTCCCCATTATTGATTTGCACTATGAGTAATGAAGATATGACTGAATCAATTCTGTCNTTACTGTATCTTCCAGGGTAGCTTAAAAAGTACCCATGGCTCCTATGTCCGTGCACTAACCCTATGAAAGTGCTCCACAGACGGTATCTACATTTTGACAGTACAAGCTGTTATACTGCATGCTGATGACAATAAACCACCATAGATAATACCATGGATATGACTTTGGGAGGCTCCACAGACATTTGAAAGGGGAATACAAATGATTTTTAAATGTATTTTGGTTTGGTCTATACTGTCAGCCNATAAGCATGACCACTTTAAAACATCCTAAAGTTATTGGCTAATAAAACTTTTAAAATACTGTAACTTTGAAAGCAACTTCAATTAGATGAACTAAGAGACAGTGTGAATATATCAGAAAGAATGGGGTTAGGTACTTCTGGACTCCTGCTTTCTAATAATAATAATAATTATGTATTTACATTTATTTATTTATTCTCTCTGTGTCTGTGTGTATGAGTGCCATGGCGCAAGAGGAGGTCAGAGGACAGCTTGTGAGAGTCACTTCTCCCCCTCTACCATACGGTTCCTGGGGATCACACCCGGCTTGTCTGGCGTGGTGGTAAACACCTTACCTACTGAGCCATTTTGCTGGCCCATCTCTTGCTTTATGAACTGTTTTGGGCAAGCTGACTGGAGTCATTTTCTTATTTGTGAAATGGAGACAGTAAGAGTTACCTTGTCAAGTTGTGGAGATTAATGACTATGTAGCAGAGTCTGGTGTGTAACAGGTACAACATAAGTATGGCTACATAAAAGGCTCTTACAGGGCAAATAGGAGACTCTGAATCACAGCAGATGAGGATTTGGAAGGAAGGGTAGAAACTAGAAATATTTTTGGATAAAATGATTACCTATGAAATACAATCATCCAAATGTGGAGAATATCTGTAAAGTACATTTATGTTTAATTTTTGGAAATTAAAGGGTTTATCTTCTCTTCTGTTGATAGTGCTATAAAATACAACCTTAAAGGTCAGATTACCAACAAACTTCCTGCTTTAATGCTGTTTACAGTCCATGATTAAGATTACACGGACACAGCCCCAAACTGTCATAAAGGAAGTAACACACTATTCAAAACAAATTGTACAGAAATAGAGGCAAACAAGTGGTTTCATTTTAAACACTGAAGAACTATTGCTGTAGACCTGAGTAAACCAGGTCAGGCTTCTTGTATTTTCTCTCCTTACAAATGAGAAAACTGGTATAGTATGGATTGACTTGACTTCATGTAGTATGAATGTCAGGACTACAATTTAAATCCAGATCAGTCTGATTTCAAAACAGACTTCTTCCCTGGCAACCCTAAAACTCCTTTTAAAGGATTTTTCAATGGAAAAGTAGAGCCCTACAAACATAAATTTCTAATAGTCTCTGAGCTGTTAATGTGATAGGTATTGGGTAATCTCTCTCTGTCTCTGTCTCTGTCTCT
>LZPO01007956.1:9134-49725 GCA_001675575.1 Neotoma lepida
GACTATATGATTGCAAGTTATTGACTTGATAATTGATTTATTAACATTTATAAATAAGGTCTAGTACATACAGTAACATTTATAGATCTTCATTGGACAGTTTGCTCTTTTGAGGGATATGTATAAAACTATGAAACCTATGCTTCAAGTGTCAAGATTTCTGTAATATTAACCATTTTCTCATGTTTCTACCCAATTTCCCTCACACTACTCTCAGAAACAACCACTCACTTTTCTAAAACTTCATAGAAATATAATTAGAAAAAAAAGAAATATAATTAGATAGTATGTGGCAGGAAGAATTATTTCTTAAAACTGATATTGAGGTTATATCTCTGGAATTTTGAATCTTTTACATAAATTTTTGCTTTTCATTTCCCTTTTTCATCATGTAGAGTACAATTATAATTACTATTTTAATATCCTCCTAATTGAATAACATTTTAGTCAGTGTAATGGCTTGGTTTTTCTTTCTTTCTTTCTTTTTTTTTTTTGACTAAGCAGTTTTAATGAAAGCTGTGTATGACACACTTTTACTCCTTCATCTTCTCAATCATTTCTTCCTTGTATTTGTCCTTCTTGTTCCTATTTGTTGGGACTTGGCTTTCCATTCCAGGATCTTTTGGCGGTCTTTGTCCAGCTTTAGCCTGGTGATCAACACCTTGCTGGGGTGGATGCCCACGTGGACAGTTATGCCATTAGCCTTTTCTCTCTGCACTCGTTCAATGCAGATGACGTATTTCTTCCTGTACACTTGGACCGCTTTGCCAAGCTGCTGGCCCTTGTAGTGTCCTCGGACAACTTCCTCATTCTTTTGAATGGGCATAGATGGAACACTGTACTTCTGTCTCAGCTCTTTGGAAAGGGGAGAAGACATAATCTTCCTCCAAATGTGAGAAGGTTCATTGAAATGCCGTTTGCGGTTCTTACTTCAGTCAGAAGTCATGAAGGGATTGAACTTCATTTTGGCAGCTGTGGTCCAGCGATGGCTGCAAAAGGAAAGAGCCATTTTCCTTCTTGTTAAGGATCACATATTCCTACTTCTTTTTATTTCTCTTTTTATAATTATGCATTTTTTCTAGTTAGTTGAAGTATCTTTTTTTTCCTCCCAATTAATATTCTGTATACTATTGTTTTCTGGTAATGTTCCAGAGCTTTGTTCTGGAAACAGTTTGATTCTTTCAGGCCTTTCAAAATCAGTAGACCCAAACAGGACTCAGTTGGAGGGTAATATTCTTGACTACTGAGGCAAGTTCATCTGTGTACTTAGTGGCCTTTGCAGCATAGAGTTCAGTTCCTGACTCTTGGACACTGACATCATTACTAACCTTATCTTTAATCATTTCAGGTGGTTCTATCCTTGGTCTTGGGTTGTTTTCACATACAAAAGTATTGTTAGTGCTAACCCAAATACGCAAAGGGAACCTTTTCTAGATCTCTAGATTTCTTCTATTGTGCATCTCTGTTATTTGGTCACTAATAACTGGTNGCCATGAACTTTTATCCTCATATGTTCAGCTAAAGGAGTCTAGCAAGTTTCACCTGGGTTCCACCTCTCTGTGGCACAGCACAGAAACTAGTAATACCTTGAGACAGTAGGCTGAAGCAGGTGTAAGTTACCTACTTCTTTTGTTTCTTACCATGTCTTTAAAAACTGTTGTCTGTCTGTTTTTATGCTTTAGATGTGGATTTCCTGCACTCTATATTGGCCACAGACATCTGTCTGTAACAACTCTGATTATTTTCTGTTTCTCTGTCATATTCAAGCATTTCAAAAGACTAAAGGATATTTTAACAGATGAAATACAAGAAAATTACTTGAATAAGTAACTAGAATTCTCAGAACAAAATTGTCCTTAGAGGGGTACATTAATTGCTAAATGAAATTGAACTCCTTATTTGATAACATAATTGTTTACAATTTAGAACGTAGGTGATCCTTGGTTTTTCTTCTGTATAGCCTAGCTTTTTCAACTTTGAATGGATATAACAGTAATCTATAACCTATAAAAAGGATCCTCACCTTAAGGTACAAATAAAAAGAGGTGTAGAAAATAATATTCAGTGTTGTGTTGAGTTTGTCTTTGAATGGTCTTGATCATTTTCCTAACTTACTAGATGAGATTCTTGTTAAATTGCCAGGAAATGTGAACTGATGGTTACTGAGTTGTAATTCAGTCATGAGGTCACAGGTTTACTTGGTTTTAAGTCTTTCTCATGTGTAATTCCTACAGACATCACAACGATTTTCTTCAGTTGATGAGCAAGCAAAGCTCCATAAGGCTATGTCTCAAGGAGAGATTACAAAATTGACAGTAAGACAGAAGTCTTCCGATCTGGACATAAGGTATGACGTATATAAAGAAATAATAGGAGTAATTAATTTTGATGATTTTATTTAATAATTTATATACTGAGTTTTTAAATNGAAGCAATTTACTTTTAAGAGAAAGCATTTTACAGTTTAGGTCCTTTATTTCTCTTTGTACACTAAGCCATGAATTCATAGGACACAGGCTCCAGCAACTAACCTTTCTGTTAGTTCTCATACAGTGTTCTTCTCTTGGTAGAGCAGGCTGGCGCTTCAGTTGGCTCCCCCCCCCTTTTTTTGGGGGGGGGGATCGTTTCACTTCACCTGTTTCAGGAAGCTTTCTCCTAGAGTGTTTAATAGGCTCAATCCTCAGATCAGTTCTCTTTGCAAGAATCTGGTCTTTATCTTACTTCTTTACAGTGATGCCTATGGCATGCTGGGTGATATATACTCTTCCTGTTTTACCATAGCAACCTTGTGAGGCATTCCTATTTGAAAAGTGCTTCATCCTTTGATATCTACATTACTACCCTTTATAGATTGANATGTATGTGGTCACAAGAACACCTCCCTGTTTCCTTAACGGCCTAGAGAACACACAGTAGGTGCTGCTCTTCTTTCCCTCTGTGTTTGTCATTTTGGCAAGTTACTAGAAGATGGCTGCTGTGGCCCAAAGGCTTTTGCTTTAATTTTTAAGAAATACTCGAGTAACAGTATTGCCAAGTATATAATTGTTCAGATATATATACTGAGCTTTATCTTCTTATGTAGGTAGGAATATGATTTNGGGGAAGTTTCTTCTTACTATTATTTTTATTTTTATAATTTATTTAAGTTTATTTTATGTGCATTGGTGTGAAGGTGTCAGATCCCCCAGAACTGGAGTTAGTTAGTTGTGAGCTGCCATGTGGGTGCTGGGAATTGAACCCGGGTCCCCTGGAAGAGCAGTCAGTGCTCTTAACCGCTGAGCCATCTCTCCAGCCCCTCAGGGAAGTTTTTCAATCATTATATGACTTACAACAATATATTGTAAAAGGAGAGAGATTAGATGGATGAGATTGATCTCTTCTAGCTTCGTACTTGTAATATATTCTGCACTAAGTGCTTTAGGAAAATACTTTCAAAAAATAATTTTGTTCTCTGTACAAGTGCTTGTGGGGAGCTAAGGTGAAGCTGCAGCAAGTTTGCTCTGGAAGAATGAGGATCTGAATTGAAATACATACCCCACAAAAAAAGTCTGGGGCTAAAGAGATGGCTTAGCAGTTACGAGCACTTACTGCTTTTGCAGAGGACCTGTGTTCAGTCCCCAGCACCCACAAGGTGGCTTACAGTTGTTTTGCTTCAGTTCCAGAGAATCCAATGCCCTGTTCTTGCCTCCAAGGACACTAGACATTCTGGTAGTGCACATACATAAATGGCAATCTTTTAAAACACTCATACACAATATATATGGGCATGATGATGGTCACAGCAGTAACCTGGCACTGCCAGAGACAGAAGCATCACTGGGACTTGCTAGACAGGAAGTGGTAGAGCAGGACACCTGACATCCTCTTTTGGCTTCTGGTACACATAGGGATATCATTGGCATGCACAGTTGTGTGCATACACTGAAATACACACACAGAGAGCTCATAGGGTTTCTATTTTTAAATAAATATCTTTTAAAATATTATGTAAGCATTTGGGCCCTGACTGAAGATGTCAAGGTATGTTAAAAAAATTTAATTCTTAATTATAGACAGCTTTTTATATAGACTATAGAGGGATTTACAAGGGACTTAAATCCAGAAGAGATTATACCACAAATCAGAATTGAAAAAGAAAGTACACTAGGTTACATACAGTTAGAGGTAGTTAAATATATAAATTTAATTTCCATTTCATTTGCCCAAATAACCAAACCCACAAAGGATAAAAACAAAACAGACAAAATCAAATANATAAATGTCTTAATAGTTGAGAAAAGCTGAATACTAACCAAGTAGGTAAACCTGAGAAAAACACATGTAGACCAACTAACCCTCTATTATTAGCAGAAAATAATAAACTTGTTTTCTGGAAAAGATAAAAAACAGAAGATTTCTAGATTTAAGTTTACCTAATACATATTTTTTTCAAGACAGGGTTTCTCTGTGTGGCCCTTGCTATCCTGGAATTCACTTNGTAGACCAGACTGGCCTTGAATTCAGAGATCTGCCTGCCTCTTTCTCCTGAGTGCTGGGATTAAAGGTGTGCACCAACAACAACCGGCAAGTTTGCCCAATATTTTTAAGTTGTGGGCCATGTATTGGGTTTATTCTTTTTTTTGATGTGTGTGTGTGTGTGTGTGTGTGTGTGTGTGTGTGTGTGTGTGTGTGTGTAGATGTGAATGCATTAGTATACAGGAATATGTTTGAGTGCAGGTGTACTTATGTGGAGGCCAGAGGTCAACCTCATTCAGATGCTAGCCCCCGTGTTTTTGTGATAGGTCTCTTACTCAGATCTTGGGCTTGCTGGTTTGGCTAGGCTGACTGGCCAGCAGCTAGCCCCAGGAATCTACCTGTCTCCACCTCCCTAGTCCTGGAGTTATAAGCCTGCCCTACTATACCCATGGGTTCTGGGGATTGAACCAGGTTCTCATGCTTGTGCAACAAGTACTTTATTAACCTATCCCCTGTGTTTATTTTTTTAAATGAATTTTACACATTAAATGCTTAAATCCCTTAGCCTTTTTCCTTTGCTCAATTGCAGCATTTCTTATACCCTTTGAGCAGATGGTTCACAGAATCTTTGGGACTAGTTGTTTTGTTGAGGAAAGATCAGATCTCCTTGCAAAATTGACCAGCCAGATAACTCTATAAGGAAGACAGTAGTTTAGGACCTCTGCTAGTGCACACTAGAGCTTCCAAGCAACACTTTAAACCCAACACTTAATCATAATCAGATATCAGTGATCATCATACATTTGAGAGAACACTATATTGAACGAGCCAGAACTAACCAATAAAAATATAATGTGAAGGAAGGTAGAAAACTCCAAAACCAGTAAATACAATTAACAATGAAATGTCAACAATATAAATATAACTGAAACCAAAGTATATTAAAGAGAAACATTCATAATAAAAATAATTTTGGAAAATTAAAAATGATGATAATGAGGCTAAGGGTAACAGCTTATAAGATAAAGTGCTTGTTGAGCAAGCGTGAGGACCTGAGTTCAGATCCATGGCACCCACATAAAATCCAGGTATGCCTATAACTCCAGTGATGGGGGAAGAGTCAGGTAGATCCCTTGAGCTTACTGCCNTGCGAGGTTAGCCAGATTGGTAAACTTCAAGTTCAGTGAGAGACTTCATTTCAGGAAGATGGAGAGTGACTGAGAACACTTGGCAACACACACATACACACACCAGTACCAGTAATAGTAATATAGAAGAGTAATGAGAAGGAAGACAGGTGAAGAATATATCTCAGACAGCTGTACAAAAAGAAAAATAGATGGCTGAGATAAGGAAATTCTAGAACCAGTTTAAAAGATCAGTTACCCAATATGAAGAAAAATATTTATTATTACTAAAATTATTACTAAAATAATTCAGGCTGGATGTGGTGATACATACTTGTAATCACAACACTCAGGAGGTAGAGGGAAGAGGATTTAAAGTTGGAGGTCTACCTGGACAACACAGTAAGACTGCCTCAAAAAAAAAAAAAATCAATGCAGCCAAATTTCATAGAACTGAAGCCCCACCAAGAACCCAACAACGTATGGATAAAAATAGATCTATACTTAAAAACCTTATTATAAAACAAACAAAAGGTATTTCCATTATAACAGTGAAAATAGATTTTAAAATGACACCTATCCAACTGGGTGTAGTGGCACACACCTGGTGTACAGAGAGAGTTCCAGAAGACCCAGAGCTACACAGAGAAACCCTGTCTCGAAAAGCGCGCACACACACACACACACACACACACACAAAGACATCTATCCAGCAAGCAGTGACATCTTGAAAGATGTACATGAATGGGGGAGGGCAATTGTAGGTAAAAAAGAAAACAATGTAAAACAAGCAGTTTTTTAATGAACAGATCCAAAATAAAGCAAAAAGAACTTTAGTATAAAATAGGGACTTACAGGGAATGGCAGACCTCAACTATGAATGTTATTTGCATAATAAAAAGAATACTGAATATAACAAAAATTAAATACTGAGTAAAATAGTATTTATGATATAGAAAAGATGGTAGAACATGCTTGCTTCTATCATGGTACAATATCAATAAAAGCATGTTAAATAGCAGAAGAAACAGTTGTTCAAAACAGTGCTTTGAAATAAGAGACAATAGGGAGAGAATAGAAGGCTGGTGGTGTTGGTTGTAGTATGTCTTACAGAGTAACTATAAAATCTGAACGGTAACTCTAGTAATAACTTTAAAATTTTTAAAAGTAAGAGATCATGTGGTACAAAACTAGGTAGAGCTGGTCATGGTGTTAATCCTAGCATTCTAAAGGCAGACACAGGTGAATCTCTTGAATTTGAGGCCAGCCTGGTATACAGAAGGAGTTTCAGAACAGCCAGGGCTACANAGAGAGACCCTATGGGGATGGGAGCACAGATCTTATTTTAACTTCTATCTCAGTCAGCTTCCTGAGCCCAAATTTGCTCAGGTGTAAAGTACAAATGATAATCCTTCTCTATCTTTTTGGGTTTTTGGTTTTTTTTTGTTTTTTTTTTTGTTTTGTTTNNCTCTTTCCCAGCTTTGTATGAGCTGCTATACAACTGGCTTGATGGTGGCTTTTGTTTGCTTTTGTTTGGTTTGGTTTTTGTTTGTTTGTTTGTTTTGTTTTTGAGACAGGGTTTCTCTGTGTAGCTTTGGCTGTCCTGGAACTCACTCTGTAGACCAGGCTGGCCTCGAACTCACAGAGATCTGCCTGCCTCTGCCTCCTGCGTGCTAGGATTAAAGATGTGTACCACCATTGCCCTGCTTTCCTTATCTTTTTAATTGTGAAAATTAGACCTAGCCTTGTTACCTAGTAGGTGCTGGAATTTTTCAAATTCATTATGTATGTTCACTCACAAAGTAACACACAGATTAGCCTCCCCCAGTACAAAGTTACAATACATGTTATGTCAGTATATATGAATTGCTATTATTTCAGTGTACTTCATTGATTTACATGAGAAAAGAGAGAGTGTGTCACTAAAAAGAGGCATTATAGTGTAGCAATCTTCCCAGCCTGGTGGCACAGACCTTTAATCCCAGTTTCTTGAGGGTGAGGCAGGATGAACCCAAGTTCAAGGCTTGCCTGAGCTATAGAGTTTAAGGTCAACCAGGGCAACTTGTGAGATGCTGTCTCAAAATAAAAGTAAAAGAGCAAAAGAAGGATAGAGATGGAGCTCATTGTTGCATTAGTTACTTTACTGTTGCTGTGATAAAACACCATGACCAAGACAATATAGGAAGGAAAAGTTTATATTTGGCTTATAGTTTCAAAGGGATAAGAGTCCCATCATGGAAGGGAGGCATAGCTTAATGAGCAAAGTGAGTACGCACAACTTTAACTAACAGCAAGCAGGAAGCAGAGAGTGGACAGGAAGTGGGGCAAGACTATAAACACTTAAAGACTACCTGCAGTGACTTCTTCCAGTAAGGCTACCTCTCAGAGTTTCCACAACCTTTCCAAATAGTGCCACCATTTGGGGACCAAGTATTCAATATGTGAACCTATGGGGGACATTTCTCACTCTAACCAATAGAGTGCTTGCCTAACATGTAGGATGCCTTAGGTTCAATTCCCAGAAATAACAACAAACAAACAGAATAACAAATAAATAGATAAAATATCCACATATATTATGGTAGGTACGATTCTCACTGGGTGATTAATTTTAGAAAAGTATTCAATATTTAATGTTACAGTTTTTCACAGTGAAGTAGTTATAGAACAACTAAAAGTATCAAGATGCTTAGGACCAGAGAAGTGTTTTTAGATTTTTCATACTTTGGGCAATATTTGCATATGTATAATAGGATAATTTGCATATGCATAATAGCATAGTTGGGGAAANGATCTAAATACATTAACAAGTTATTTATGATATATTTCATATATACCTTGTACACTTAGCCAGTGGGCGATTGAGTGATTTTATACCTTTTTTGGTGTGGCATGGGTAATGGCTAGTTATCTATGACCTGTCACTTAGGTGAGTTTTTCACTTCTGCCCTCATATCATCACTCAAAAGTTTTGTATTTTAGAGCAGTTGGAATGTAGATTTTTTTAAGTTATTGATGCTCAACATGAAATATGAAGTGTAATAACTATATAAGCACTCAGCACTATGCCCTTAGCAAATNTTCAAATAAGTAGTGGCTGTAGTTAATTATAATAGATAACTCAATATAAATAGCATTGTGAAAACTTTCTTAATGTGCTAATGAGTGAAAAGATTTAAAACTACATTGAAATCATAATTTCAGTGAGTAAAAATTAAGATGCTTATGGACAAAGATTAGAAAGAAATTGCTAACAATACAAAGGAACTTTTTTACAGTGGTTAGTAGTTATTTCTTTGAATGTGTTTTCTTTGTTATAAGCTATGTGTGAGATATAACAATGAAAAGATGGCAGCTCGGCATCAAGAAGCTTAAGCTGAAATCTTAATTCCACTGCTTTGAGACTGTTCTATTTTATCAAAATGATTTAAATTGTCAGGGTTTTGTATTTTATATTCAAGATGAGTTGGGAGTGTGGCTCAGTAGTAGAGTGTTGCCTAGCATGTGTCTAACCAAGAGTTTGATACATTGTACCCCCCCAATACACACCAAAGTTAAAATAGATTACTACNTATGAAAAGTATATAAAGCTTAAGAGGATACACANATGTTACTGGAACATCTGATTTCCATCTTACTTAACTTTTATTTTGTTTTAAAAACAGACCCCAGAGAGCGAAGATGAGATTCTGGGCCAAAGGNAAACAAGGAGAAAAGAAAACGACTAGAGTAAAACCTGCTCCACATTCGGAGGTCTCATCACTCTTGGCTGGCTCAGATGTGACATCTGCTAATCCATTTTCAGATGGTAAAAATGGACACAGGGTGGAGCGTCATAATTTCTGTTACTCATTCTGAAAGTGTATTATGCCTTTCCTCTTCATAAAATACCATCCTGTTGGAATGATACTTTAATGAGATAGGACTAGTGTTGGTAAATGCTTCCTTACTTAATGAAACAAAGCATACTCTACTTGTATGAGAAGCTTCAATAATATGTGGCATAGAACAGTGAAGCACAACCACTTCAATGATGATGAATCTTGGACTAGCCTTTGTTTTCTTTTTTGGTAATGCTGGGATTTGAACCTGCAGCCTTGCACATGCTAACGAGTACTCTACCATTGAGCTGCATCCCTAGCCCTAATTGTTTTCTAAATTGGAAAGGTTTAGCCTTGATTGACTTATTTGATAAATACNTAATACTCATAGTAATTCATAGCTTTAGCTCCTTATTGAGTGCTATGTAAAACCATAATAAACATGTTATTATTATTTAGTTANATATACTAAATCTATTGATTTTTTCAGAACAGTTTTTCTGATTTTGCTGTGATTGTTATTCATGGTTTATAGGTAAGAACACCGAAGTACAAGAATTTATCTATTTACAAATATTGAAATGAGAAGACCTAAGATTTGGATTTGAGTCCAGACATTCGAACTTCAGAATTGACATTATTTTTTTGTTGCTATTTGTGTGTGTGTGTGTGTGTGTGTGTGTGTGTGTGTGTGTGTTTTGTTTGTTTGTTTTGTTTTTAGGATAAGGTCTTTCTGTGTAGCTTTGGCTGTCATGGAACTATATAGATCAGGCTGACCTTGAACTCAACATATATCCATCTCTCCTCTGTCTTGGGTGCTGGGATTAAAGGCATGCACCACCATACCCAGCAAGAATAACATTCTTTGTTTCTTTTTTTAAACAAAGCCTTACACTGTAGCTCAGGTGGTCTGGAATTTGAGACAGTCCTGCCTCATGCTTAGCACAGAGTCCCTGTTTTAGCCATTGTAATATGTATCAGGTATTTACTGTGTTAGTTACCTTCCTTGTTGCTGTGGGAAAATATCATATCAAAGCAATTTTAAAAAGGAAGAATTTCCAGCCTGGTCTACATAGCGTGTTCCTAGACAGCCAGAGCTGCTACACAAAGAAACTGTCTCAAACAACAACAAACAAACAAACAAACAAACAAACAAAACAAAACAAAAAAGAAAGAAAAAAGGAAAAGGAGTTTATTTTGGCTTATAGTTTGAGGGAAACTGAGGCATGGCAGCAGGAACATGAGTCCACATTCAGGAAGCAGACAGAAGAATGCTGGTGCTCAGCTCCCTTTTAATGCAGTCTGGGACCCCAGCCCNTGGCGGGGTATTACTTACATTTAATGGTGGTCTTCCTACTCAACCTAATTTCGATAATCCCTCACAGTCATGCCTCGAGATTGTCTCCAAAGTGATTTTAGATCCTGTCAAGTTGACAGTATTAGCTGTCATATCTACTGTACATTACTAGCAGATGCCTAGCATTTCATAATGTTGCTATTCTTTTGACTTCTTAGGACATTAGCAGTAACACATTTGAAAGTACTCAACAATAGCAACTAGCACNTGAAAGAATGGTAGAGAGGAAATTAACTCCTCGTTTTGTATCTTGTGGCTTTGTTCCTGTCAACCGACCAACTGATATGGATAAAAATAATAATAAATTCAGTGGTTTTCTAACCCTAATCTAACTCTGCTTGGAAAAACTTAATTTCCCCCACTGCATTACTCAATTTTTATTCATTTTACGTACCAACCACAGATCTCCCTCTCATTCTTCCTCCTGCTTCCCCTAGCCTCCCTCCAACCCCCATCCCCTCTTCTAGTTGTTCATTTTCTTAATATCTTATCTAACTGGCAATGATTATTCTAAATTTATCATTTTTAGTAATTACATTCTAATATAATTTCCTCCAAAGGAATGAAAAGGCTCTTTAATTGAAAATATACATTTAAGCAGATGTCATTTATAGAAGAACCTTTAAAAAAATTAGGATTATGGCTTTTTATTTATGTTTGGATAAAAATTTAGTCAGGTAGCCTTTGTTTTTAATGCTAAACTGAGATTATAATTTATTTAATACGGTTACTTCATTTCTAAGATACTGACTTTGCAAAATGAGTAATTAGTTATGATGAAGTCAGTTTATAGCTATACCTATCTACATATATATATTTAGTGTAAAATATATATATATATATATGTATTATATATGTACCTTTATTTTGGTTTCACATTCCAACTGAGATTGAATTTGTTCCAATTCCTGCCTGAAGTGGCATTTATTATATATGGAATTACTTTTTGTTTTGTTTCATTATCAAGATTAGCTTTTAGATGGAATTAGGATAAGCCACGTTGAGAGGGCAAGGAGCATACATGTTGGGGAAAGGCGACATGTGAAATGAGAAGAGGCCGACACTCTCAGGCTTCTGTTAGGGCTTTGCAAGTCTANTTCTGGTTTTAAATTGTAATGGACTGCATAGAATTTTATTCCCTACTATGAACAAATACCAAAATGTGGTGCTTCTCTCTGTAATATACACTGCCTGTTTACTCCACAAATCCTATGAAAATTTAGACAGTTATAAGGAGTATATATTAGAAAACACTAAATACTTAATGATATTAGAGCAAAAGTAAGCCAGGTGAGCTACTTGATTCCCTAACAAGTTGTTAACTATCAACAGACAGTATTGCTGATGTGTTCATGGATGTAGACTATAACAAAAATTGTAATTATCAAATTCTCCTTGTTGGTTGTTTAGACTTAGATATAACTGGATGCTCCTTCAAATAAGTATAGCAAAGTGAGAGCTGGATGAGCAATATTTAATATGCTAGTTTGTTGCATATTCTTCTTGCTTATCTTTGGAACTAAGTTTTTTTACAGTAAGAATGAAGATTTTCAATTTTTTTTTACTAAGTATATCTTTTTACTTAACCTATTTTCAATTGTAGAATTAACTCAGTATCACCCAACACCTCCTTTGAGCCCAGAACTGCCTGGGAGTTGCCGAAAAGAGTTTAAAGAGAATAAGGAGCCTTCTCCAAAGGTAAAGCGCAAGAGAGCTGTGAAGATCAGCAATGTGGCTTTGGATTCTATGCATTGGCAAAATGACTCCGTCCAAATCATAGCAAGTGCCAGTGATTTAAAAAGTATGGATGAATTTCTTCTGAAAAAGGTATGCTTTGCTTGCTGAGTTAGCCTCGAGCAGATCTGACTTAAGAATACTTGTGTATAAAGGATATGCTGTTGTAAAAAGATGGGTTAAAACTTCTTCAATAACTCAGGCATTAATAGTTCAGATAATAGGAAATGCACAGACAGGATTTAAGGTTTTAGTCTCCACTGTGATTTCATAATTGTCATATATGAAGGTGAAGCTTGTTGCACATTTGTAGGTGTTCTGTTAACAGAACTGTAGAATCAGCATGTTAGATGGGACTTAGATGTGATCTAGTGTACTGGCCGTTTCTTAAGCTCTGTGATGGCCAGTGGCTTGTACTTTTAGAATAGTTATTGCTTAAGAGATATTTCAACCATTGCATTTGTATCTTTTTAATGAATTGTTAATTTTTCTGTGGTTGGTCCCTAGATGAATGACTTAGATAATGAAGACAGCAAGAAAGATACATTAGTGGATGTTGTATTTAAAAAGGCCCTGAAAGAATTTCGGCAGAACATCTTCAGCTCTTACTCATCTGCATTGGCGGTAAGCTAAGACCATGTTAGGAGATATTCACATTTCAGCATAGCTTGGAATTTTAATCAGCTATAAATTCAGACTCAAGGGAGCAATTCTTGAAACGAAACTTGCTTAATTATTATGTTACTTCAACTNATAGGACTTGCTTAGTTATTATATTAGTTCAACTGTTAGATCTTTTACTCATACTTGGTAGGTTTATCCTGCCTACATTTTATACTACAGTGGGTCTTTGCAAACACTACATAATCTCTTGAGCTGGCTCGTTATAAACTATGTCAGAATCCTAACCTATGTTCCCCAGTACAAGTTGAATCAGTCTTTAAAGAATGTCTTCATAAAACTTTTTTTTCCTCATTAGATGGATGATGGGAAAAGCATACGATATAAAGACCTGTATGCACTGTTTGAACAGATTTTGGAAAAGACCATGAGACTTGAGCAACGTGATTGGAATGAATCTCCAGTGAGAGTTTGGGTTAACACATTCAAGGTGTTTTTAGATGAATACATGAATGAGTTCAAGACTCTGGATAGCACAGCCTCAAAGGTAAATGAGTTANAGTTTGATTTCCATTAAATTATGGATTCTTTGTAAGGAATCTGTTTAGGAAACATTTTTNAATTAGTATTAGTGTATATTATTTGTGTAAAATGATAGGTTTCATTATGCTTTTCCTACATCTATGCAATGTATTTTGATTAGCTGTTCATGGTGGCACAATGCCAGTAGTCAAAATACTGAAGAGGATGAGGCAGGCGAGTCATAGTTCAACAGCAGCCTGGACTATGAGTAACTGTGAAACAATGTATTTTAGCAAAATATCACAGAGAGGATAACTATCTATCATTACTTTAGATCCTCCAAACTCTGTTGTAAGTTTGCCATATTTTTTTCTGAACTTGTTTCATTGAACATATCCTTCACAATTATAATAGTGTACCCTCAATATTATACTTTCAGCTTTAATGGAGACTAATATATTAACTGACTTCTGAAGAATATGGTTAAAGGTGAAATGAATTATGTGTATCACTTAGCTTTTACCTGAGAACCTACAAACTAGATCTCTCTTGAAACAGTTTTTAGGAAAAATGTGTTTTTTGGGAAATCTAAACNTCACTAATATTAACCTTTACTTTTCGGTCCTGTTAGGTAGGAGCTGGGAAATGGTACAGCTTGATATTTTAATTAAATCTTGATTTAGAGCTAGCAAATACTTTGTAATCTTTGTTACAAGAGAGATAGTTGGGTAGGAGTCAGGAACGTAGCTCTATTGCTAGAGTGCTTGCCAGGTATTCATAAAGCCCAGATCTGAGCTCCAGTACCATATAAAACAAAGTGTGTAGGTACACATCTCTAATCCCAGCACTCTGGAAGTAGAGGCAGAAGGATCAGTTCATGGTCACCCTTAGCTACACAGTGAGTTTGAGGCCATATACTTTTTGAGTATGGTGACACATACTTGTAATCCCATCATTCTGGAGACTGAAGACAGGAGGATGGAGTAGTCAAAGACAACCTGTTTTATATAAAGAAATTCTAATTTAAAAATCTAAACAAAAAAGTAAGTGTGTGCGTGTGTTTTAAATAAAGAGATAGTTGTCTAATCAAGGTTATCAGTGTATTTCTTTATACCATGTAAATTATTTGTTCAGGAATATCATTAGTCTTTGTGTTGATTATGCTTTATTTTATTTTTACTTATTTTAGCTTATGAATTAAAATTTTAAGCCATTTAAATCATTTTAAAGTAATCTAGATAGATATAAACAGGTTCTAGAAATCCTTGTGTTGTGGATGTTGAGCTTGTATGTTACACAAAAGATTCTTACTGGATTTATATGCTGTTTTGCAAGTTGATGGCTGTTAAAAGATAGGTTTAAGCTCCTCTGTTCTGTGGTCATCAGGAGAGGTCATCTGTCTACAGAGCTAGTCCATACTCCATATGGCCCCTTTTATGTTTATGTGCATCGTAGATGGAAAAACCTTTATAGTTGACCATTTGACTAGTGATTAAAATGTCTAATAGTGTGGCATTTAGATAGAACTGCTATTTAAAAAGAGATCAGTCTCTAAAGAGTTCTCCCATTCTTCTGATTTTGTTAGCACTTAAATATTTTTTCATATTTGGTGTAGCTTTGCACAATTTCTCTTGAAGAATAAGAAACTGTTTATTATTTGTAGAAGCTATTCAAACATTTACAAAGAAGAGAGTATGTTAGTCTTTTGTAATCCCAATTTATGCTTCTCCTTGCCCCCTGCTAGGTGCCTAAAACAGAAAGAAAGAAAAGGAGGAAAAAAGAAACTGATTTGGTAAGTTACACTCTTGGTATATTATAAAAAAATAATACTTTCCAGCTCAGTAGCTTGAAGTAGATCTTACATTCCTGTGGATAGATTTAGTAATAGTTTTACCAAATCTAGAGGGTGTACTCACATGCCTTTAAAAAAGTTAGAATGACAATGGACCTGAAATCCCAAGAACACCTACTTTCAGTAGTGGTTTCCTAAAATGGAAGAAAATTTGAAATATTTCTTGAAATGGTGTAAATAACTTTTCCAACTTGTTTACTATTTCTATAGTTCAGCTCTTTGTGAACATCTCATGAAAGTGGAATTGTACAGTTCCTGGTTTTTGCATATGGTATTCTTGAGATTCAGCCATGTTGTTGTATCAGTAGTCAGCTACATTGAATATTCAGTAGAATTGCAGTGTAGACATATCACTTNGTTGGGGGGTTGTGCTGAAGACATTTGGCATGCTAGGCAATTATTCTATCACTGATTATAGCCTTAACCCTTTCCTTCACATTTTATTTACATTTATTTGGGTTGGTTAAGGAATGTATGCTATGATTTCTATTATATGTAATCTTGAAGATATAATTTTGGGTCATAATATTCTAGTTAAAATTTTCAGAATCTGCTAACCAGTTTTCCAAGTAGGAAATGCTACCTACAGGGCTGAGAGAGTTCTAATCTCAACACTTTCAGCACCCTGTGTTACTGTGTATTTTTTTGTTGTTGTTGTTACAGCCATTCTTTTGGGTATGTAGTGGTATTGTGATTTTAATTTACATTTCCCTNGTGGCTAATGATGTTAAACATCTTTTCACATGTCTGCTAGTCATTTGTATTTCATTGTTGGATTATTTATTNAGCATTTTTAAATTGGTTTGCCTTATTGGGTTATAACTAATATATTAGAATGGTGCTAGGAAAGCTAGCAAGAATATAAAAGAATGAAACTATATCCTTACCTCTTGGTCTGCATAAAATTCAACTCCAAATGAATCAAAGACCTTAGCATTAGTCCTAAAACTGCTAGAGAAAAAAAAGTTGAGATAATACTTTAAGATGGTGGACAGAGGAATTAAGATTAACAATTGACAGATAGGATCTGTGTAGCAAGAAAAACAACCCAGTCAAAAAATGGGTTGAAGCACTGAACATAGAGTTCTCAAAAGAAAAAATACAAATGAGCAATAAATATTTTTAAAAGCATCAACATCCTTAACCATCCTTAATCAACATCAGGAAAGATGTAAACTGTAACTACTTAGAGATTCCATATCACACTGGTTAGAATGGCAATCAGCAGGAAAACAATATACATACACACACACATATAGTAAGTTACTGCTTAGTAGCTAATTTAACAGGCAATCTTCCAATAAAGTAAAATTGAAGAGCAGATAGACATACTGCTCAATTCCACCAAACCTTTGAAACCAGCATCTCCCTGACACTAAAACCAGATAACAATACAACATAAAGGAAACTGTAGATCAGTGTTTTTGATGGACACAAACACAAAAATTCTCAATAAAACATTTGCAAACAGAATTCAAGAACTTATTAAGAAGACTGTGGCNGTTTCAAAGAAAATGGTCCCCAAAGGGAGTGGCACTATTAGGATGTGTGGCCTTGTTGGAATAGGTGTGGTCTTGTTGGAATAGGTGTGGTCTTGTTGGAGGAAGTGTGTCAGTGTAGAGGTGGGCTTTGAGGTCTCATATATATGCTCAAGCCATGTCCAGTGAGACAGACCACTTCCTGTTGCCTGTGAGTCCAGGTNTAGAACTTTCAGCTCCTTCCCCAGCACCAAATCTGCCTGTATGCTGCCTTGCTTCCCATTATGATGATAATGGACTAAACCTTGGAACTGTNAGTGAGTCACCCCAATTAAGTTCTTTCTTTGTAAGAGTTGCTGTGGTCATGGTGTCTCTTCACAGCAATAGAAACCCTAGTTAAGACAAAAATCATGCGTGTACCATGACTAAGTTTCTTTCATTCCAAGGATACAAGGATGGTTTGACATATACAAATCAATAAATGCAATAAAGCTCATAAATACATTTAAGGATCCAGATTACATGATTATATCAATAGATACAGAAAAGGTCTTGGCCAAAGTTCAACATCCCTTTATGATAAAAGCCATGAAGAAACTAGAAATAGAAGATACATCAACATAATAAATGGAATGTATGATAAATCCAAAGCCAACATTATACTAAGTAGGGAAAAACCTGAAAGCATTTCCTCTAAAATCAGGAACAAAACAATCATGCCTATTCTCTACTCTTATTCCATGTAATATTCAAAATCATAGCTAGAGCAGTAAGACAAGGGAACAAAAATAAAAGGAATACAAATAAAAAAGAAGTCAGATTATTCCAAATTACAAATAACATGGTTCTATACCCAAAAAACCCTAAAGACCCTACCAAAAGCCTGTTACATGTGTTACATGTGATAAACACTTTATGCAATGTGACAAGATAAAAATTAACGTAAGCCGGGCAGTGGTGGCACACACCTTTAATCCCAGCACTCAGGAGACAGAGGCAGGCAGATCTCTGAGTTTGAGCCTGGTCTACAGAGTGAGTTCCAGGACAGGCTCCAAAGCTACACAGAGAAACCCTGTCTTGAAAAAAACAAAGCAAAAAATTTAACATAAAACAGCTTTTTATTACCAGTAACGAACTTGCTGAGAAAAAAAAAAATCCCAGTCATAATAGCTTAAAAGAACAACAACAACAACAACAACAAAAAAAGACCTTATCAAGGAGGAAGATACTAGAACAGGGAAAACGATCTCCATGGTCATGGCAGAGTTAATATTTAAGACTTAGAAAAGCCATCTACAGATTCAGTGCAGTTTCTAAAATTTGGATGGTAGCACAAAGTACCCTGAAAGCCAGAGCAATCCTAAGAAGAGAGAACAGTGCTGGAGGTATCACAATACTTGTACTCAAACTATACTACAGAGCCATAATAACTAAAACATCATGGTTCCAATACAAAAATAGGCATGTTAGGTCAATGGAATAGAATAGATGACCCATAAACAAACACATAGACACTTAATATTTGGCGAAGGCGTCAAAAGACATAAAATGGAAAAAAATATAGCCTCTTAACAAATGGTACTGAGAAAACTGAATGTCAACATCGACAACTGTCACCTTGTACAGAAATCAATTAAAAATGGATCAAAGACCTTAATATAAAATCTGAAAGTCTGAAGCTGCTGGAAGAAATCATAGACAAAAAACTTCAAGATATAGGCAAGGACATTCTGACAAGGACTTAGAACATAGGAAATAATCCCAAGAATTGACAAATGGAGGTGCACAAAATTAAAAAGCTACTTCACAACAAAAGAAAACATCACAAGTGAAGAGACAAAGGTGGGGAGGGTACCTACCAACTATGCATCTGACAGAACCTGTAAATTACTTCAAAAATTAAAAACCGAGGGGGGTGGTGGTGGTGGTGGTGTGCACCTTTAATCCTAGCACTCGGGAGGCAGAGGCAGGCAGGTCTCTGTGAGTTCGAGGCCAGCGTGGTCTANCGAGCAAGTTCCAGGAAAGGCGCCAAAGCTATACAGAGAATCCCTGTCTCAAAAAAACCAAAATAAATAAATGAATGAATAAATAAATAAATAAAAACCAAAATGAGACATAGTCAACTGAATTGAAAATTTTCTAAAAAAAAAAAAAAGTCTAAAAAGGCTAATACATGAAAAATGTTCAAAACCCTCAGCCTTCACGGAAATACAGATTAAAACTGCTTTGAGATTCTACTCCACCCAGTCAGAGTTGCTGTCATTAGTGCAGATGTGAGGAAAGAGGAGGAATACTTGTATGCTACCAGTGAAAATATAAACTGGTACAGCCACGATGGAAATTAGTATGGTAGTTCCTTAAAAGAATTACCATATGATCTAGCTGTGCCTCTTTGAGGTATATACTCAAAAGATTATAAGCTGGCATACCACAGAGATACTTGCCTAGTCATGATTATTGCAGTACTATTCAAAATATTCAAGATATGATTAACGGGTAAAGAAAATGCTACATATATACAATGAAATTTTAAATGGTTGTAAAGAATGGAATTGTGACATTTGCAGTAATGTATATGGAACTGTCATACTAAGTGAAATAAGCAAGTCTGAAACAAATATCACATTTTATCTCATGTAGTTTATAGATTTACATTTTATATATGTTAAATATATACGTACAACATGAAAGTAGAAAGTGAAATGTGAGACTGAAGTCTAAAGTGTGGGAGGAATAAGAGAAGGTAATGTATGTGTCATGAAAGCAGAACAAGGAACTGTTTCAGGGAAGGAAACCAGCAATAGCAGTAAGAGAGCAAACAAAAACAAATTTGCTGGGCAAGTCAGTGACCTTTAATCCCAGCACTTGGGAGACAGAGATAGGTGGAGGACCTCTGTGAGTTCAAGGTCAGCCTGGTCTACATAGGGAGTCCTAGGCTAACCAGGGCTACATAGTGAGACCCTGTCTCAAACAAATAAACAAAAAAGATAAATATGTATTGATAATGTCACAATGAAACGATTTTCATTTTTATGGTAACCAAAAAGTTGATTAGGAAAGAAAAACATTGAGATGATTATTTATATTAATACTTAATATGCTTATATTTTCAGTTTTAATTTCTAAATAGCAATAGGTATAATTCATGAAAACAAAAGCCTTTTGAGGTCATGATTGATTTTCAATAATGTAAAACATTTCTGGAATTGAAAAACATTCTAGAAATACTGCTTTCCATTTAACATGCGACTCGGAGTCACATAAGATAGCCAGCACATGCTGTTGAGTTGCATTGTTTTTTTATAATATCTACATATCCAAGGGACAGACTATATTTTATTTTCATTATTTCCTGGAGGATCATAATTTTCTACCTGGAGTAAATACCCAGTGAAGTTTTAGGAAGAGGTTGGAGGATGTCCCACTAGACAACAGGGAAGCATTTACTTTATTGGCTGTAGTATAAATAGTGAAATCTCTTCATTCAGGTGGAAGAGCACAATGGCCACATCTTTAAGGCCACCCAGTATAGCATCCCTACATACTGTGAATATTGTTCTTCCTTGATATGGATAATGGACAGAGCCTCTGTTTGCAAATGTAAGTATTAGACATCTTTGAGGAAAAAGCCTTTATGGTCTTCTCTTGTGTCCACATGTGTACAAAACTAGTACCATATGCATGTCAAGTTCTGCAGCCACTTGGAGTAATAGTCAAGCCCTCCTGTACTATAACTGCAGTACTTCTTAGTGCCTGAGCAGCTGAACTTTGGAAAACATTTTGCTTCTTAGCTCTTTGTGAGTTTAACACTATGGTTAATACCCCCTTTAATGCAGTCTTTCAAATGAATTGAAGTTTTATGCCACCCTGTAACTTGCTCTGGGAAGGCTGTCATGACTGCCTGAAATGNCTTCAAGGAACTCTTCCTATGATTCCAGTGCAAATTTACCATCTTCTTTTTCTTCTCTTCTTCTCTCCCCACCCCCACCCCAAGACATGGTTTCTCTGTGTTGCCTTAGCTGTCCTGCAACTCACTCTTTAGGTCAGGCTGGCCTTGAACTCATACATCTGCCTGCCTCTGTCTCTGAGTGCTGGGATTAAAGGCGTGCACCACCACTGCCCAGTTACCATCTTTTTTTTAATGCTGCTAAACTCTTTAACAACTAAAGTCTTTTTGTCCTACCTATGTGTCCCTTTCCTGACAAAACTGAACATTTTTTTATTCTACTTTCCAATTATCAATATAAACGTGGCTAAATGTAGCTAGCAANAACCAGACTACATACAGCCTGAATGCGATGTTCTCTTGACATTTCCTCCATTAAATTAATTAATCCTTTAATTCTGCCTCACTCAAATTTTCAGAACCTGGATCAACATAGATAAATCCTTTGTCCAAAAATACAANTGGCCTCTAGTCCAATTCTCCATAGGGTCATTGTTCGCTCGTGGAACANAGGAGCTTGACCTTCACCGTCATCATTTTTGTTAGCAGTCTGGTTTTCCATCTTCCTCCAGAATATCTCATCAAGTTCTCCTTACAGCATTCTAGGTTAGGGCTTTCCTGTCCTCAAGCTCCATATTTTTCCACATTCCTCTCCCAAGTTTCAAAGGCTTAAAATGACTTTGTCAAGTTTAGCCAAGACAACAACCCCACTTCTCTGGTACCAGTTTTTTATGTTAGTTTTGTGTTTGTGTGACCACAGTGCCTAATAGAAACAAGGGAAGAGACATTTGTTTTGGCTTATGTTTTCAGTNATTGTAGTCCTTCATGCCCAATGGGCTGTGTGGTAGAGGCAAACCAAGAAGCAGAGATTTAAATAATGATCCTGTGGGGATTTCAGATTCAAACTTGAGTGAAGCAAGAACTTTCATTTTATTATCAGTGATCTTAAAAATTATAATGAGATAATGAGAAGTAATCTGAAATGTACTTGATTCAGACACTTTGACTTTAGACTAAGCAGTGGTTCTCAACCTTCCTAATGCTCTGACCCTTTAATACAATTCCTCATGTTGTGGTGACCCCCAATCATTTTCATTGCTACTTCCTAACTGTAATGTTGCTACTGTTAGGAGTTGTAGTGTAAATATTTTTTTTGGGGGGGGGGTTTTCGAGACAGGGTTTCTCTGTGTAGCTTTGTGCCTTTCCTGGAACTCACTCGGTAGCCCAGGCTGGCCTCGAACTCACAGAGATCCGCCTGCCTCTGCCTCCCAAGTGCTGGGATTAAAGGCGTGCGCCACCACCGCCCGGCTGTAGTGTAAATATTTGACGTGCAGAATATCTGATATTCGACCCACAAAGGGGTCATGACCCACAGGTTGAGATCTGCTGGTTTAGAGAATTTGCTTTTTTATGGCCAAAGTGGATTTAGATTGATTTCTTTGTAGAATTAATGGTTTTTATGACTGTCTTAATTATCTCATTAGTATAATACCGTGGCCTCTTCTACTTGGTTTTAGTTTTGAAAACAAAAAATTAGAGCTTCAAGAAAGAATATTTTGTTAGTTTGCAAGAACTGATACAAGCAAAATGACAAAAGTAATCCTGTGCTCAACATCCCCCATCAAGTGTCTCCTACTCACTAGCTGTCTGGCCACGTTGTTATCAGCCACTCCAAGAAATTGTTCTTTGTTGTTTTTTTGTTTGAGACAGTGTTTCTCTATGTTGCCCTGGCTGGTCTCAAACTCACAGAGATCTTTTTACCTTTGCCTCCCAAGCCTAGAAATTATGATTTTTACTCTAAACTTTTTTTTTTAATCTTATGTTCCCTACCATAACTAATACTCTGCTTATATTATTTCTTCTTAGAGTTCTATTCTGGTCCTTTAAAGATAATAAATAAGCCCTTTGCTATTTTTTTAAATATACTGCCAATTTCATTTCAGTAAGCANTTTTTGACAAGAATGCCTTTGCGTAGAGTAGTCATGATTCTTAATTGGTATTTCTGGGGTTTCAACAGGTTTTAAGAGCACCTGGGAGAACATATACACTAACTTGTGAATCAAACTATAAAGATAAATAACCTGTTGGAATTGGGTGTGTGTTGGGGGGCATGAGTGCAGTAGGTCAGGCACCCTAGAGAGACTAGAAAGCTTGTTCATTGACACTGACTGAAAATGTTAGGTGTTGTTTTCAGCTGCATTTCCCTTACCAGAGGTTAGCTCAAATAAAATGTAATCATGACCTCAGAGCAGATTCAGCTCCAAAGAAACAAACTGTATCCAAATAAGTTGTGAACTTGGTAAGTTATTGCCATTGATTCGCAGACTAAAATTGCTGCATCCTTAACTTGTTTTTCAGTGTGTAAGTATGCTTGCCATAAGAAGTGCTGTCTGAAAACCACAGCCAAGTGCTCCAAGAAGGTAAGATATTCCCACCCTCAGGACTGTACTGTGAATCTGCAGGTCTTTTGGCCACATGGAAAGAAGTTGGGGCTTCTTTGATAGCTTTATAATACAGTAGTTTTTGAACTTCATGACCCCAGATCACATTACGAAGTATGATTTATGTCATAATCCATATATGTGTGTGTGTGTGTAACTCAAATAATTTTCTTGAAACCTTTTACTTTGTCTTTATGTGAGCTGCTAAGTTGATTCACAAGTTACAATTTGAAAAAAGACTGCTCCTGCTGAGTTAAACGTTCATAAGTCTTCCAAGGAATTATCTTTAAGGTTCACTATTAACATTTTAACCAGGAACAACAGTGTATATTAAGAGAGGTAATATTTTCAAATACCTACTTGTATTTGAGTACAGAAATCTAAAAAATACTGAACATGTACCTTCAAGGAAACAATTTTTTTTTGTTGGTGGTGGTTTTTGTTTTGTTTTGTTGTTTTGGGTTTTGGTTTTTGGAGTTTTTTTGGAGACAGGGTCTTTCTATTATGTATCCCTGGTTCGATGTGTAGACCAGGGTGGTCTCGAACCATGTGCCTCTGCCTCTTGAGTGCTGGGATTAAAGGCATGCATCACTATGCCAGGCTATTTTTTTAAATTCTTAATTAGTGACTGATGTGGGTAGGCCCAGATCACCTTGGGTGGTGCTAACTCTGGGCAGATGGTGTCCTTAGTTTTGTAAGGAAGCAAGCTGAGCAAGCCAGTAAGCAGTGTTCCTCCATGACTTCTGCTTTATTTCCTGCCTTGAGTTCTTGCCCTGACTTCCTTTGACTGTGATGTGGAAGTGTAAGCAAGATAAAGCATTTACTCCTAAGTTGCTTTGGTCTTGGTGTTTTATCACAGCAATAAAAACGTAACCAAGAAAACAACAACCAAACAATATTCTGTATAGAGATCTTACATACCAAATCAGAGAAGATTGCTGAGTTTTTAGCAACCTCTTAGGACTATGGGGGTGAGCGGGGTGGGGGTGGGGGTCCATACTGTCAAGATTTGGAACCACCATGGTTTGTTCATTAGAGAAATAAGGCTAAAATTTAAAACCATTTTGCTTCAGGATGTCGTTTTTTAACTTAAAAGCTATTTAATCTAATTAGGATAGCATTTTCCAGAGTCTCACAGTGCTAAGGAGAGAAAAGAGAATTTTAGGATTAGCCATCAAAGAGAAGCAGTTCCCCAGATTCTCAATGAGAGCCATTTCAAGAAATACCTCCTAGGAATGGGGTGGATCATTGATAGACTGAGCTTAACAAAATTTACCAATTAGCTTTGAGGTGATTATGGTGATATTTCCTTATTCTGAGCATCTACAAGAGAGGAGGAATCTCTCCAAAGAGAGAGAGCATCACTCAGCACTACTATAATTTTTTCCAAATATCATACAAGACACAAAGAATTTGACTACTTAGTAAGTAGTCAATAAAATAGATCCCAATAGTTACTAAAGTATCAGGTATATAACTTTAAGCTTTAATGGATATGTTTAAATATTAGTTAAAAAGATGGAGTTCACCAATGAACTAAAATATAAAGTATAGATTTTAACAGAATCATGTGGAGATTCTAGAAAGAAAAATGCAGTTGAAATTTTAAACTCTTATATAAGAGTATTTTAGCAGCCTATACAGAAGGGAAGATGAGTGAACTGAAAAGCTACAGAAAATATCTAGGCTGGGAGAATAGTAAAAAGAATGGAAAAATATAGAAATGTAAGGAAAGATGGAGTGCTGTGTGTGGGTATACATATGTGGAGGCCCAAGGCCGACTTCAGGTATCTTCCTTGATTGCTCCCAGTCTCTCGCTAAATCCAGAGCACACAGACTCAGCCAACTTGCCCAGGAAAGTCAGTCAGGTCTGCTTCCTGGGTGCTGGCATTTTAGATAGCCACCACACCCATCTAGCTTTTATGTGGGTTCTTGGATTTGAACTTCAGTCTACATGCTTGTACTTCACAAGTACTCTGTCCATTGGTCAATTTCCCCAGATTCTGATTTGGTTTTGTTTTGTTTGGGGACAGGGTCTCAATTAGCCCAGATTGTTTTCTAACTCACTACATTAGCCAAGATTGATCCTGAACTCCAGGTCCTCCTATCTTCACCTCTTAAGTACTGGGATTCCAAATACACACCACCATGCTCAGTTTATGAAATACACACACGTAGACACACACACACACACACACACACACACACACACACAATGAAAACCCAGGAAAAAAGGAGAAAAAACAAAGCAGACCCAACAGCTTATTTAGGATATACTTGACAGCACATCACATAAGCATTCAAAACACTTCAGCCAGGCATGGCAGCATACTCCTGTAACCCTGCACTCAGGAGGCAGAGGAAGGCAGATCTCTATGCGTTAGAGGCCACCCTGGTCTACATACTGAGTTCCAGGCCAGCACTTTTAACATGAACTAGGATAAATACAGTAAAACAAAAGTACAGTACTCCAGGCAAAAGTACAGTTTCTTAAAATAATTACCTAAAGAAGCAATGAGATAAAGGACAGTTGATTTCTGAACAGAAATATGGGAAGCCAGTAGGTAGTAGATAGGGATCTTCAGTGTTCCAAGAAAAGAGAGCCAACTGAAATTTTTCATTATACACAGTGAAAACACTGTTCAGAAGTGAAAATGTTGGCCTGGGGATTGAGCTCAGTGATGGACTGCCTTCCTAATGTGTACAAAGGTCTGGGTTTTATCATTTGGTACTGAAGGTAAAAAGTGAACATGTTGAGAAGACATTTTAAGACAGATAAAAACATAGAATTCATCCCAGCAGATCTGTACTGATTACAATACAAATGGAAAAACATTTGAAATATTTTTAACTAATAATAAAACTGTGACAGAAAAAAATTGTAAGGTACATTAAAGCTGTCTGAGGATAGTAAGGCAGATTGCATGGATGGGATATGTTAGAGGAGGAGAACACTGATACTGTTACAGTAGTTCATTTGAACAATTATATTGGTTGAATGAGGGTAATGAGACCCAACTGAGGAAGAAGAAAGTGTAGAGAGTAGGCTGAGTGACTAAAAGCTTGCCTACTGATTGGATGAAGGTTGAAGGTGATAATAGGTTAGGGGCAGATAAAGGAGAAGGAAAGAAAGATTTGTAGAAACTGTTTCTGTCTTAGAGATCCAGGAGTTGGCATTTTTGTGTGTTTCTTAGAAATTTTCTCTATGATAAGGTGTTCTGTTGCAGACACTTCAACTAGTTAATAGTGTGTGGTATTAGATATGCCACTAAAGTCAGTGAAGGAATACTAACACTAATCATAGGCCAGTCTGTGTGTGCCTTTGATTAGGAAATAGTTGCAAATAAGACTTTTACAAAGTTTTATCTTTGAAATGGCAAAGTATGCTTGTGTTTTAGAAATTACTAAGAAGTTAATTCATTAAAAAAAAATTCAGTGGATTTCCCAAAGTANATGGCAAATGTTTTAAGTTGTTTTTTTGTTTTGCTTTTGCATACAAAATTGAACCCCCTTCTCCCACAACCAACCTCATCTTTTGCTGGAATTGATTTTTGATGGGAAGAAAGTAGCAGCCCATTGCCACTGCCTCTAGTCTTTGTTTTCTTTTTTGGATTCCTAGTGGAGATGAGTGAAAGTAGTATCTCATCAATTTATACTTTTTAAATCATAATTCCCTTTCCTCCCAACTCTGAGGATTATCTGCATAAAACTAGGGAAATAAAAAGTAATTCCCTAAAGATTTGCTAAGCATGTTCTGTAGTTTTTGAATGCATTTAGAAACAAAATTTATCTTCCATTTAGTATGATCCAGAGCTGTCATCTCGACAATTTGGGGTTGAACTGTCCCGCTTGACTAGTGAAGACCGAGCTGTTCCATTAGTGGTTGAAAAGCTCATAAACTACATTGAAATGCATGGGCTTTATACTGAAGGTATTTACCGAAAGTCTGGTTCAACTAATAAAATCAAGGAGCTTCGACAAGGTCTAGATACAGGTAAGATAGTATGCGCCCCTGTCAAGATATAATACTTTTATTTTAAAAGTTATTTCAGTTTTATTATATACTGTTTCTCTAAAGGTAGGGCCAGAACCTTTTCCATGGTACTTGTTTGCTATTTTTGAGTCTTTGCCTATATTTAGTTAATTCATCAAGCATGTGTTGACAGTNTTAATTGTACAAGGTATTGTTAGGTACTTGAAAAAGATCTCAATCTATTTGACACATTAATTAAATCCTGATGTTCTTAATTTATAAAGAGGAAAATAATAGGTTCAGAGAAATTAATGGAATGTTGATGCAAGGCAACAAAGATTTTTAGAAGCAGTCTTATAAAGTTAGGGACATCTTTTATCTGCATGTACAGATAAGGAACCAGGCTGATAGAGCAGCTTATCCTAAGGACTTATCACCAGCAAGTGACCATGTTGGAATTTAATCCTGTGTTTTCTGAATCCATAATTTAAAGTACTGCCTGTTTTTCTTCACTGTTCTGACTACAGGTGGTATTTTTTGCAGTAGCTTTTCCTACTCCTGTCTACATTGATAGTCACTTATTAGTGTAAGCTTAATTCCAGAATATATACAAGGGCTTAGCCTTTGGTTTCATTCTCAACTTAACACTTTTTATCATTGTTAGAAGAAAATAGTTCCTTTTGAACCAAATTTAGATACAGAGGTTATCTTTGTGTGACTAAGAACCACAGTGGTTTTTCTCAGGAACTAATCCGTGAGAAATGAATTAGTATGAAAATAACAGGAAATGACTGATAAAACTCAGGCAGTAAATTCTGTCAGACTGTCTGGCTGTCTGTTCCAGTTTATAGGCATTTGTCAGGTTTGGCTCTTGAACTGTGCAACAGAACAAATGTAAATCATTCGTTCTATATCCCAATAGTCTGATCAATAACCTTAAGAAATTTATAAGCAAAACAGGATAAAGATGTTTCCATTACATTTCCCTGCCTTCTCATCGATAAGAATGACTTAAAGTCAGCCTTGCTTCTAGAAAATGTCTTTTAGGGCTTTCCTCTTGGACTTCTAAAGTATTGGTGCTCAAGAGTGAGGTAGATGGGCCACTCTGCAAGACAGTTACAAAAATTGAAAGTAAGCACCTAGATATAGCAGTTTGATTCTTCCTCCATCAAAACGTGATCTTTTATTTACATTTGTGTTCACAACAGATTTAGAAAATACAGACAACACTATTCCTTCACTGTTAGTAGAAAATACAACACTATTCCTTCACGGTTAGAAGTGATAATTCCAAACATGGAATTAAATTGTGGAAGATATACAATAGTTTAAGAAACATGAAAGCTTCTTTTAGTAGGTTTACTTTGTGAACTGCTTGAATCTTTTTGCATGTTTTGGCTTTGTTATCTAACCATTGTCTCTAAATAGATGCTGAAAGCGTAAACCTAGATGACTATAACATACATGTTATTGCAAGTGTATTCAAACAATGGCTTCGTGATTTGCCTAATCCACTCATGACCTTTGAACTCTATGAGGAATTTCTTCGAGCTATGGGTAAGCACAAGTTTCTTGGGTTTAAAGGAAAGGCCTACACTTGATAAAGCAACACCATCCATTGTGTTCATTATTAAGTCCCCCTATAGTAGTGTAGCCTTTATGAGTTCNAAGTTAAGCTTGTGGCAGTCAGTACAAAACTGCCAGTGTACTGTTACCTAGTCAAATGTTGACTGTTTATAGATTCCTCTGAGTTTCTGAGTAAGCCACTTTCTTGCTTCTCGAAAAATAACTGAAAGATGTGGATTATAAAAACAGTAAAATACCAAGTAGGAGATTTTAGGGTGAGTTAACATTCACTTGCGAGTCTAAGCAAGAACTGTGTCTGCAGCTGGCTGTCTTGTGTTATACCAGATGGGCTCTGTGCTTTAAATGTGTTGTATATTGGTAAAGGTCTGCCTAGAGGTATTTAGGACCTAAGGATTTATAATTACATAGAACAGTTGGTTAATTTTAATGAGAAACCAGTCTGTCATATAATGGCTGAAATACTAGAGTACCTGTGCCCTTGCTATTATCAAGGGCTGCTAGAGGACAAACTAAACTTTGGGAATTCAAATANAGGGAGCCAAGTAGCTGGGAGCGATAATTCTACCTCTCCAAGCTATAATTCTGCCTCTCCAAGCTAGAACCATCATTCTCTGCAGTAGAGTTACCATCGAGGAGGAAGATAAAGCATATATCAGGGATATTCCGTGTAACTTGCTATTCTTACCATTTTTTAGGCCTTCAGGAAAGAAAGGAGACAATCCGTGGTGTGTACTCTGTAATTGATCAGCTCTCCAGAACTCATCTCAATACACTGGAACGCCTTATCTTTCATCTAGTTAGGTAACTTAACAGTTTCTTTAGGATTTCTTTCCTTTTTTTTTTTTTTCCCTTCCAAGACATAGTCTCACTATGTATCCCTGGCTATCCTCGAACTCACTATGTAGGTAGGGCTGGTCTTGAACTCACAGAGATCTTCCTGCCTCTGTCTCACTGTGCCTGACCTTTTCTGGGGGAAGGGGGTCAGGATTCCATTCAGTCAGTGCCTTGCCTGGAAATATAATTCAAAGGTAGAGTGCTTACCTAGCATGTACAAGGCCTTTGGTGTGCTCCTTACCAATGTTTATAAAACAACACCCCCCACTCCCAATGAAAACACCTTTCTGCCTTTCTAAACTTTGTCCCTTAAATAGGAGTTAGGGTTCCTTCAAGCAGAAATTTGCTAAAGCGGAGTGACTGTTGGTCCCATCTCCACCAACATGGCACCAAGTAACGGAGCCATTTTGACACCTGAACTAGAAAAGACTTTGTTTCTGTGGACATCTACTTTGTGGGAGCTGGATTCAATTCCTGATTATACTCAGGAATTGACTGACTAGTGCATTCAGGACTAGGTATCTTTCCCTTTGTGTAAATATTAGAAGGGGTTGGGAGTACAACCCTTTTTCTGGTCAGATGTGTGAGATGTTTCGAAATGCTTTATAACTTCTACTCTAGGTGTTGGACAGAGGGTTCAGTGGTTAAGAGCACTGGCTGCTCCTCCAGACAACTTGGGTTCAATTCCCAGCACCCACATGGCAGCTCACAACTGTCTGTAACTCCAGTTCCAGGGGATCTGACACTGTCACACAGGCATACATGAGGAAAAACACCAATGCACATAAAATTAAAATAAATCATATTTATAAAAAAACACCACCACAACTTCAACTCTGCATTCTGCAGACATCTTCATGATGTTGGCTTTAAGCAGCAGGTCACAAACTTCCCTTGATATGCTGTATGTTGACTTATGACCCAGACTGTTACAGGGAGTAGTAAAAGCCCATTTTTCAGGTAAAGGGATAGCTCTGGGGAAGTCTATGATGTCTTCCTTAAACTTAGGTAGGTATCCGCACAGTACTGTGGGGTTGATGGCATACTGTTTTCCATATCTTCCCACTATTATTTTATTTTTATCCCCTTTACACTTGTGTTGGTTTTGCTTTATTNCTTAGGATTGCTCTTCAGGAAGACACTAATCGAATGTCTGCTAATGCTCTGGCCATTGTGTTTGCACCTTGCATTCTTCGTTGCCCTGACACTACTGACCCACTACAAAGTGTACAAGATATCAGTAAGACTACCACGTAAGGCCAGCCACATTCACCNCTCCAGGATCTTAGTTGGTGTAGTTTTTTTATCCAAATATCACACACAGTGAATGAGTTCATACGTTCTGGTGCCTTTAAGCAGATTCTTGGGTAGTCTAAGGTTTGCTTCAATTTAGAATTATAATTTTTAACTGAATTTCTCTTTTGTCAAGTTATTTATAGTTTATATCTCTTTGTAAAGCATGTACTCTAATCATGATCTTATGACTCAATCTCTTTGGTTATAATACTTCAGTATTTTCACATTTCACCCTGACCTTTTTTCTTAAGCCTCTTTTTTCCCCCCTAAATCTGACTGCAGTGGGAATTTTTGGAAAATTTGAGGGCTTGAGTCCTATCCTCAGAGTTGTCTGATTAATTAGTTGATCGGGATTATAGCCTGGGTGTTAGGATTTGTAACTGTTTTCAGGTGGTTTCTAAAATGCAGACAAAGTTGTCAACCACTATTCTGAATCCTCTTTTCTCTGAGCTCATAAAATAAAGGACTCTTCCTTCGTCCTTCAACTGTCTGGGACACTCAGTTAAAGTAGTCTAGGGATACCACACTTCATTTGATTTACTTCTGCTTGTTAACAGTTTTTTCTTTCTTCCTATTTTAGCTGTGTGGAGCTGATTGTTGTAGAACAAATGAATAAATATAAGGCTCGTCTCAAAGATATAAGTAGCCTGGAATTTGCTGAAAATAAAGCAAAGACCAGACTATCACTGATTCGTAGATCAATGGTAAGATGCAAAACATGGAACCATGTTGAAGGGGGGAGGGGTTTTCTGTGATTTTTGAGTAAGTATTTGTGACATGGATTTTGCACAGAAGGAACTTTTCAGAAGAAACACNGGTGCTATGAAAATCTGATGATCTTTAAGTTATTTTAGCTATATGTGCAAAATATATAATTGAATGTGNAGAATTTTTAAAATATTTCGAATAAAAAGTTGGTGGTTTATAATCTTCCCTGCTTACCTTACCTGTCCATGTCATGAAAACTTAACTTTACCCTAACTTTTTCTCTACATCTTTCCATTATCTTCCTATTCTCAACCATATCATTTTTGATGGTCCTTCCAAGATTCCTGGAATTAAATATGAACTAAAGTGCTTGATTCATAAGGAAGCAGAATTCCATGTATGATCAAATAAAGACTTAGGGATTTATTGTTGAGTTTTTAGATGAGCTGATGAGTGATAATTTCTTCATTTACTGACTTTTGTTTTTAGTGTCTTCTGTTGTAACCAGTCACCAGTAATTATGTAGATAACTCCAGTTACCATTAACTAAGAATCAGTAGGATCTGAGATTCTGGTAAAACAATTGATGCCTTGAGGTTTAACTTTTGCCTACTTGTTACCCTCCTTTCAGTTGTAAAATAACATTGTAGCAGCAGGCACTCACTTCAGATTGCCAGCAAATCTCTCAAAGCAGCAGCTTCCCGGTTTTCAGACTTTTCTAGGGCTCCCACAGTGCTTCTTCCATGTCGTTATAGTTTGTATTTAGATTGGCGTTGAAATAACTCTGCTTCTTCCTTTCCTATTTCAGTGTCCTTGCACAGAACAAATGTTCAACAGAGGGTAGGGTTAGTGGAAGAATTCTATAAACAAGCTTTCTCAGGCATTAAATGAAGCTCATTGTCTTAGGATTCCCATTACTGTGATAAAACACCATGACCATAAGCAACTTAGGGGGGAGTGTTATTTTAGTTTAGAGTTTGTAGGCTATCATTCTAGGAAGGTAGGGGAGAAGCCTGGAGGCAGAGACTCGGAGGAGGGCTGCTTACAGGCTAGCCCCTTGTGGCTTGCTCAGCTTGCTTTCTTATATATACCACCCAGGACTGCCCATGCAGGAGTGATACTGGCTGCAGTGAGCTGGACCCTCCCACATAATCTTCAATCCACAAAATGCATCACAGGNTTGCCCACAGACCAATCTGATGAAGGCATTTTTCTCAACAGAGGTTCTGACTTGGAAAATGGCTTTAGCTTCTGTCAAGGTGACATAAAACTAACTAGCACATTCATCATAGGATGTGACCTAAATATCTCCTTAAGTCATTAAAAATGGAAATCCTATCTAAAAGTGAAATTTGGGCCTGAGGCTTTACATTGAGTTGATAGAATGCTTGTCTTTAAGACAAAGTTGATTCCTGGCACTGCAAACAAACAGAAAACCTTTTCTGTATTAAGAATTTTAGCTCAGTATTCAGAGGTCAAATTTATTAGTACCCACCTAGGAANGAAAGAAAGAGCTTCTTGACTGCAAAATTNTGTTTCAAAGCAAGTGGAAAAGCTGTGCATCCCCTCCTCCCCAGTACTGCAGAGAATGGATGTATTCATTCCACTGAAAGGTTTAGCCTTCTCTTTAATGGGGCAATGACATGTACATTCTAACCTTCTGCTTTCCTTTTCATGTCCTTCCTAATCCAGAAACCTGTACTAATTGCAGTTAGATTTATGAGCATTACCCGCAGTTCAGTCTCGGTATGTATGAATATTGCAATGTGTCATAGTCACTTCACACCATTGTGTCTCATTCATCCAGGAATTGTTCTGCTCTGTCAGTCATTCGTGCCTGTCTGCCTTACATGTTCAAACTCAGTTCAGGGCTCACTTTTTGATCAGCCTTCACTTGCCTTTTTCTTAATCACTTTCCTTAGGTCCTTCACTCTCTGCATTGTGCAGGTGAACAGTGTTCATTTGAAATATACTGTTTTTCCTTGTCAGATAATCCTCCTTTAGAGTTCCTATTTTGGTTAAATCTTTAAAAGGTGGGGGTTGAAGATACTGAGGTTCTCAGATTGATTCTGCTGTATGAACTATGTTTGTAGCAAATCCACTTTATAATTTGAAATACCTGTTACGGTTTTCAGCATCTATCATGAGTAATGCTTATGTATCTGTTTGTAACTGTGACTCTGATGGTATCTTCCAAGGTGTAGAAATGTGGCTCTCAGCTACTTAAGTGTTTGTCAGACAGGATTTCGTTGTTGCTGCCTCTCTTTATAAACAGTGTTTATGCAAAGGAGAAACGGAAGGGCAGAAAGCTAAAATACCAAGCTATGTGGAAACTAATTTCAAAATACCTGACTCTGTGTACCATTTTACTGGGAAGCATTAACTTGTTGATCTATAAGTACAGGTATCACTCAATAGTAACTAGTAACTGTGTAGAAATGGTCAGTTCTACCATATCAAGCTTCCCTTTTCCTCGGAATATCAACCTAACAGCATGTCACTATTACATTTCTTTCAAATGTTTCTGTCTCATTTAAGATAAAGTGCACTTTATATTAAAATTTCAGGCATAGACTTGTATATCCTGTATTCTTCTCATGTCTTTACAGACTACACTTTTATCTGGGGAGTTGTAGGGTAAACTTCCTTGCAGTACAGATTCAGCCTTTATCTGGAGGAAGAATTATAGGGTAAACAGAATTCTGCATGCTGTTCCAGTGTTGTGTGGCAGTTCTGTTTGACTGTTTTACACTGCTGTTCTGTCANTAGTCGAACTAAAGATGAGTAGTAGCTCCAGATTTACTCTCATGAAAGTCAGATCGGACCTGTCACCTCTGTGTACATTGCCAAGACCGTTTAAGTCAGTGGTTCTTAACCTTCCTAATGCTGTGACCCCTTAATACCGTTTCTCATGTTGTGATGACTCCAACCATAGTTATTTTTGTTGCTACTTCATAACTGTAATTTTGTTGCTGTTATGAATTATAATATAAATATTTTTGGAGATAGAGGTTTGCCAAGGGATAGTGACCCACACAAGTTGAGAACCACTGGTTTAAGATGGGACAGCATCTTCTGTCTAAATTCTTACTGATGGCATTGACATGGTGTGGGAAGCTGTCAAACTTTCAGGCAGTTACAAGTTTTCCAAAATTCTAATAAGTGTTATCAATGACAAAAATTGTCTCTTGAAAATAATAGGTTCCTTTCAGATAGGGTCAAAGTCTGTACAACATATTCCTGTGTGAATAGTCATACTTTGTCAATTATCCCAGTGTTTGAAGATAAAAGCAGCTAAATCATTCGGCTTACTAGGCAGGTAGCTGTACAAATACTGTTTTCTAGGATAACCCTCAGCATATAACAAAGGGAGGTGCTTTTTGTGTACTTGTCATTTTATCATATATAAATAAAAACAGTGAATTTCACCCTCATGGGTGAAATAATTATGACTTAACTGATGGCAGGAAACTGACTAATTTTTTTTACCTGTGAATACATGGTATTAAAGAATATGAAGACTAGTAGTACAGTTTTGTACCACTGGCTTGATCATGTGGAGGTGTCAACAGTGTTTCCACCCATTGTTGGTTTTATCTGATTAGTGTAAATGTCAGTAAGTGGAAAGGCCAAATAGCATCTTAGCACTACTATAAAAGCAGTGTCCATATTGTACATCCTTTGGGAATGCCTCCACACCCCTACTGGAAACCTGTGAACTATATTCAGAACCACTCTACCAAGGCTGAGGATATAGCTTGGTCGTAGAGTACTTGCCTTGATCATGCTTGAGGCCCTAGGCTCAGTTCTCAACTGAGAGAGAGAAAGAGAGAGACTGATTGACTTTTGTACCACAGTACTCTGGTTGGCTTACTGCACTGCACAGAAAGTCTGAAGATATATTTATATTTAAAGACTTTACTAATTCTCATTATGGGATGAACCATAGTTACAGGTGTTGGGATATAACTTTTGAATCAGCCTCAGTACCTACTACCATAGAAAGCTCATATCTCGGTATCATACAACTACCATAGAAAGCTCATATCTCGGTATCATACAACTACCATAGAAAGCTCATATCTCGGTATCATACAAAGTGTGGATTTTAGGCAAGACTACCATGCAAGGCTGGTAGTCTTCTAGAAAAACCTTGGATAAAGGACCTTTCCCTTCTTAGGAAAGAAGATCCCTCAGACATAATCTGAGAATTCAATTTCTGTTTTTGTGGCTCAATGAATGACAACAGTGATCCTTTACTTTCCTATTTGTGGTAAATTTTCTGTTAGGATACTAAGATTTGTGCTTCCAGCTACTGATGTCTAGTTCTATCTGGATGCTCCACAGTTCTTCCTCTTGATATATTCAACCCACAAACAAACCCCAGTTACATGTACTTTCTTTGAATCATCAGAATTCAGTATCAAATAACATAACTCCTCATGAGGGAAGTGTCTTNCTACATACTCAGAATCTATATTTCATCACCATTCTTTAACCTCGTAGGCTTAAATTGATTGACAATATTGAGTTTGTGTCCATCTGTTATTTTTTGCTATTCCTTCCTGTGTCCTTTTTCATTATGAACTTTATAGCAAACTCTCTTCATAGGCCACAATCATTTTAGCACTATAGTATATTTTCTATTCTTCTTCATTGTTACCTACATAAATCTTAAGAAAAAACGGTAATGTTAGGTAAACTGGGAATAACTTTCAAAAAGGTGTCATCAGTTAGAATCCTTCACATTAAAGCATTTGGACCCCAGCATTTTTGCTAGTTTTGGAAATCAACTATAGGCTAGGCTTGTAGCATTCTAACCCAGGTCTGTTAATCAGAGCTCTCTGTTTCTGATTTTTTTTTTCCACTGTATACATCAAGCTGGCTTTGAACTTGGCAGTCCTCCTTCCTCAGTCTCCCAAGTGCAATAGAACTACAGGTACTGTCAACATAAGATGATCAAAATCAAACAGGGTACCTAAAAACAGACCAGGCATTTAAAGACTGACTGCAGCAAATACTTCCTGTTTTCTTTGTTGTTTGCCACCAAAATTTGTATCCTTGAGCACAGTGCTGTTTTGTTTTTGAGATGCATATTAATGAAGTTGTATACTATGAATTATTTTATATCTGACATTTCAGTCAGTTTTCTGTGTATAAGACTTAATCCATGATGTGTTTAGTTGTGACTCAGCTCACTCTTGTTGCTATATCCTATTCCAGAATGTATATACCACAGTTAATTCAGTNTACTGTTTATGGGCAGTAGAGTTTTGTTTAGGGGAATAGGTAATGTGCATGCATTTTTTATTAGGGTAATATATAAGGATGAAATTGCTGGATCATGGGATATATCTTTAACATTTTCCAAAATGGCTGAACTATNCTTAGCAGTGCCCAGGAATTTCTCAGTGGTTCACCACCTCCCCAGCACTTGTATTGTCACATACTTTACTTTTAGNCATTATAATATGCATGCTACTTCTTAAATTTGGAGTTCTGTCCTGTGGCTTTAATGTGCACAAGTAGGTTCAGCCTTCATATACCTTGTTTTATGAACATGCTGAATGTGCTTTTCTGTTTTTCTAGACTTGGGTTGTTTATCTTTTTTCTAATTCTTTCTGAATCCTGCCTGTAATCATTTGATCAGTTATTCCCGTTGCAGGCATTCCATTTTATGGTTTGACTTTCTTTTTTCTTTTACTCTCTTAAAAGTGACTGACTGAGCTGATGGTGAGGGCACACGCCTTTAATCCCAGCACTCGGGAAGCAGAGGTAGATGGATCTCTGAGTTTGAGGCCAGCCTGGTCTACAGAATGAGTTCCAGGACAGCTAGGGCTACACAGAGAAACCCTGTCTCAAAAACAAAGTGTTTTTCAAGCCAGGCATGGTGGCACATGTAAGCAATCCCAGCACTTAGGAGGTAGAGGTCAGATGAATACCAGGTGAAGCCCAGTCCTGCTTTCATAACATTCATAACTTTCATAACAACTCTCTGACTCAAAACATAAAAAAAAAATAAATTGTCTTGTTGGACAGAGGTTAATTTTAGTGTAATCTAGTTTTATTAGTACTTTGGGGGTATGTTTAAGAATTTTTCTTACTAAGGTTGTAATCATCTTCTCAAAGCTTTGTTATTTTATCTATATATCAAGTCTGTTTTTAGGTACCTCATTCTGATGATCATACTGACAGTACTACTATTCTTAATCTGTCTTTTTGTATTGTGTCATGTATATGAGGAATGGGTATGTTATCCATGTGTATGGAAGTCGGAGGACTTTGGGAAGTCCATTCTCTCCTTGTACCTTGTTTTGAGGCAAGGTGTTTCCTGTTCCTGTCAGGCTGGTTACTCCAGACTAGCTTCCAAAAATTCTGTCTCTGCCTCTTAACCTTACCATAGGAATGCTGGGATTCTAGATGCAAGCCACTGCATCTGGCTTTTTAATGTGGGTTTAGGGAATCAAACTGAAGCTGTCAACCTTGTGTAGCAAGTGCTTTTGCCCACTGAGTCACCTCACTGGCACATTCACTTCAGCTTTCTAATGAACTGGTTTAAAAAGTCATTCTATCTTCTTCAGTTTGGCTATTTGTGACTCATATTGTCATATAAAGTATGAAATCACCTGCACAAAATCCCTGGGATTTTTTCTTTTGAGANGAAACTACTTATGTAAGTTTCTTTTTAGAGATTTGCTGTTTTCATTGGTATTGATTTTCTCAAACCATGAACATGATCTTTCCATGTATATCTTAAGTTCTCTTAAGTGTTTTATTACTTTATATGTTGATATCTTATCTTTAACTTTAGTTATCAGTGTGTAACACTTTAAAATATAATATTAATTGTATTTAAAATTTTTATTTTCTGTTTGTTGCTTGTTACATAAAATATCCAGTTTACTTTGGTGTTTATCTTACGTTTAGTGACTTTGCTGAAGTCACCTAATAATTGTTCTGATCATTCCTTTGGATTTCCTCGCTGTATCATATATGAATGTTTGTTCTATTTGTTCTTTTATAGTCCTTACACCTCCTATTTGTTTTTCTAAAGGAACTAGACCCTTCAGTATAGTGCTGAATGAAACAGTGGTAGTGGTCATTCTTAGCATGTCCCACCATCGGTAAACATGTTTGCTATAGGATTTTTATTCTTTATGAGACTAAGCATGTTCATTTGGTTCCTGGTTTTCTGAGTTGTTATTGTGTAATGTTGACTTTTATGGGGTTTTTTGTTTGGTTTTTCTGTTCAAGACAGGGTTTTTCTGTGTAGCCTTAGCTGTCCTGGAACTCACTCTGTAGACGAGACTTTTAGGTTTTTAATATATCCACATTGAAGTAGTTCATATTTTTTTGAGATGTTTCACAATGTAGCACAGACAGGCCTAGAATTTGCAGTGATCTACCACCTCAGCCTCAGGAGCACTGGTTTTATAGGCTCAAGATATGTGCCTGGCTTAGAGAATTGTAAATTTTATTGATGTTAAGCCATCATTGATTGCCCAGTTCAGTTTTATAATGCATCAAGAGTTTTTGCTCCTGTGATTATATGGAAAATTGTCCTAGAATGCCCTTCACTTAAACGTACTTGTTGTGTTTTTCTAATTTGTGTAAAAACAACTTAGGCAAGGCATCATGGCACACACTTTTAATCCCTCAGCTTGGGGGAGGCAGAGGCAGATGGATCTCTAAGTTTGAGGCCAGCCTGGTCTACATAATGAGTTCCAGGCTAACCAAGACTACATAGTGAGACCCTGCCTCAAAATAAACAAACAAGCAAAAAAAAAATTGGGACATAGTCCTGTAGCACGAATCCTAATTGGTCTTAATAATAAAAATCTGGAGCCAGATATTGGGATAAATGCTGAAAGAGCAGTAAAGGAGCTAGCTACTAGAGAGACTTCTATGGAATCCTCAGCGTGAAAGGGCCAAGCTCCTATCTCCACCCCACCTTATCACTTCCTCTTCCTGCCCAGCCAAATCACTTCCTGTTTCCTCCTCCCAAGTGCTGGGATTAAAGGCATGTGCCTCCAAAGTGCTAGGAACAAAGGCATGAGATCCCAAGTGCTGGGACTAAAGGTGTGTGCCACCATTGCCTGGCCTCTAGTGGCTAGCTCTGCACTCTGATCTCCAGGCAAGCTTTATTTGTTAGAGCACAAACAAAATATCACCACGTAGTCCATTTTAATACTATGGAGGAATGTATCTGCTAGATCTTTAATAGTTTACAATTCATACTTAATCCCTTGGTGCTGACTACAGCTTTGTCTTTATTTCTGCTGATACGTTATTTAAATCGTTTGAAGCCATTAAGAAATGGCTATAGATATACAGACATATACAAATTTGGAAATGCTATATCTTCTTAATTTGAGCTTTTGTCACTCTAAAATATCCTTCTATTATAAATGACACTTCTCACTCTATGCTAAGCTTTTATGTTTAATTTTTTGAGACAAAGTCTCTCTGTGTAGTCCAGACTGTCCTGGAACTCACTCTGTAGACCAGACCAGGCTGCCTTCAAAATCACAGAGCTTCTCCTGTCTCTGCCTTCCAAATGCTGGGATTAAAAGTACATGACCTGCAGCTTTTCATTATTTTTCTTTTAAACTTTGTTTTTGTTTGAGACATAGNNTCACTCTGTAAACCTGGCATGGAACTCATGTATCCTAGGATAGCTTCAAACTCTGAGCCTCCCAAGTGCTAGCATTTCAGATGAGCCACCACACTTAGCTGTCAACCTTTTTGAATATTTTATATGTAGCCCTTAAATATCGTGTCTCTGACAATTTTCCAATCTTAACAGGAGCATTTGATCTCTATATATTTGGATTTTTT
>LZPO01007956.1:114326-128433 GCA_001675575.1 Neotoma lepida
AGACACATATATCATACACACACAGGCAGACAGACAGGCACACACACACACACACACACACACACACACACACACACACACACACACACACAAAACCCCGAGTGCTCGCTGCTTTTGCAGAGGACCCAAGTTTGGTTCTAGCACCTTCACTGAGCAGATCACAGATGCATGTAACTCTAGAGTCATGGCATCTGATACCCTCTTCTGTCATTTGTGGCCACTTGAATACACATGGCACCAATATACATACACATACACATAAACACAAACACAGATAATAATAAAAAAATCTTCAAAAGTAACCCAAATGTTATTTATCTCTGCTCAGCTTCTCCAGACATTTCTCNCTACATAATAATACACTTTCCACCTGACAAATGGACTTAACCTGCTTTCCACACTTAGGCTGTACAGGCCCCTGGGGCAGGTGGGGGTCTCCAAATCCCCCAGGTGCTTAGTTGGTCAACAATGGACCCAGGGCCCAGTTGAGAGGACCAGGATGATGGGGCCTGAAGAAGGAACTTCTCTATTATGCCAGTGGCTGGGAAAGCACGGCAGATTTAGATCTGAAAAGAGCTTCCCAGGCCTAGAAAGCCTTCCAGCAGAAACGGGGGAAGATGGGGTACCCCCTCACACAGCAGGGACTTAGCTGCACAGATCTGCTCTTGGTTCCCTAAACATATTCCTGAAAGATGGGCCACATCTGCTGTGGTAGGCAGAAAAGAGACAAAATCCTAATCACACTTGGGGACCGACAAAACAGACACACAAGGGATTCCTAAGCAACGTCCTGTGAGGGTGCCCTCCTCCTTCCAGCAACAAACAGTTCAGTGTAGGGCTCTCCTAACTATTCAACACTGAGGGACTTCCATCCAGTGCTCTCCAACTTCTTTTTATTATTCATTTATTTTATTTTGTGAGACAGGGTCTTATTAGATAATCCTGGCTAGCCTGAAACTCACCATATAGACCAGGGTATCCTTGAACTCACAGAGATTCACCTGCCTCTCTCTCCTGAGTGCTGGGATGAAAGGTGTGCACCAACACATCTAGCTTTACACCTTATTTTTTGAGTCAAGGTCTCTCACTGAACCTCGAGCTCACAAATTCAATTAGGCTGGCCAGCCAGTGATTATTACAGATGCCACCATCATGCCTGGCTTTTATGTGGGTTCTGGGATATGAACTCAGGTCCTTATACTTGAGCAGCAATCACTTTCCCACTGAGCCATCTTGTCAGCCTCTACCTTTTTTTTTTTTTTTTTTAATCAGGGTAAATACATGAAAGATCCCTCATTTCCACCACGTCATCTCCATCTCTTTTGTGCTTTGCCCTACGGTGTGACTCTTCTTTCTATCCACCCTCAGAGTCCCCTTTTCGTAGAAATTCTATTTTTGTCTCTTGCAGATGAAGTCAATTGACTGTTGGCTTCTCTTGCATATAGTAATGAGTGGAGTGACAATCGGTTGTATTTGCCTTTGCGTTTTCTTTAATGGCTAGGCCCCGAGGAAGGCCAGATTTCTGGGATAGGGGACAGTATGTAATATAATATGCTTTTAGCTACTTAAAAATCAAGGAAGATGCCTATAGTTCACTGCATGCCTACCATAGTCCAGGCACAACATCTACGTAGTTCTCTCCTAATCTATGGAATGTTGAGTTTCCCAGGGGAACTTTGGTTTGCCGATGGAATCTTATGGGGACACGTTAGACATTATCGACGTCTCACCGGGGAAGGAATCAACTTTGGGATTCTGAGCTANGTCTCTGAGTGGCTCTNGGAGTCCCTGCCAGCGGCACACTCACCCTTTCACTCCATTCTGTGAGGAACCAGCTCTTGGCACAGGGCCCCATGTCACAGTTCTCGATGTCATTTGGGCGGAGCTTCATGTTGCACTCCTCGTCATGCACCACATCCCCGATGTTGCTCACACACTTCACATCTCGGGTCCGCTGCCCCACGCCACAGGGCACTGAGCACTAAAACACAGCAGGCTTTGGTGTCGGGACCTCATTCTTTGTCACCTGACCTCAACAGATGCTGTGAGAAGGACCCTGTTTTGTTGTGTCCCCTGCAATGCCTGTAATTCCCCGGGGAGGAAATGATCAAGGGGAAACGCCATGGCCTGTTCCTCTAAGAACCTTNTTGGATGGCGTCTTGTTTACTGGCCTGCTCAGGGCCTCAGCCTTTCCATCTCCAGGATGGATGCACCACACTAGAAGGTGCTGCCTCTACGAGTAGTTGCCAACCTTCTCTTAGCACACGGGAGACACAGGACAGGTGAAGTGTGCAGATACAGGACTCACATAGGCTCACTCACGAGACTGGATATATGCACACTAGCCTAAACTCTATTGAGCTGTTGGCATGAAATATGTTTGCAGTCAGGCTGCCAGCAAACATTCCCCACCCTACCCATCAGGGATCCTAGCAGGGGGAGGTGGGAGAGTGGTGGTGGATATTGGAGGGAGGGAGAGGTCCTGTACCGAGGTCCAGTCGGTCCGAATCTGCCATTCACTGCAGATCTTGAGCTGGCAGGTGCTGGTGGTCTCAGGCTTCTCCAGGTGCTGGCAGCGGTAGGGCTGCACCGTCAGGCTGCGGTTGGCATACACCTGGCGGCACAGGACCTGGCGGTGCTGCATGCCTAGGCCACAGGTTTTGCTGCACTCAGACCACTCCCCGATGTCCCAGCTGGCTCATGGAATGGATTGTGGGAGGGAAGAGGGGAGAAGATCAGTTAACAGGAATACATAGAAAAATCACTGGGGCCCTCTCCCCAGAGCAGTGCCTAAAGGTCATGTGACTGTAAGGGAGCCCGTAGGACATGCTATTTACCATGGCTAGATTGCTCAGATTCTGTACACAGTTAGAGAAAGAGTAAGACGGTAGAGATGATTTCTACCTAGTCATCAAAGCAGAATCCCCCCAAATTGGCTTAATTTCCTTATAACACTAACCCTCTTGGGAGCTAAGAGATGTCACCTAGGCATTCTCTGCTGTCCACTATTTCCATGCCCTAATCCCGACAATTACTGACTGAGACACGATGAGGTGTTCAGCACATATTTGGATAAAAATTATATTTTTCTTTACTCCAAGGATTAAGCTTTGACCTTTTGGGACCTGTCCCAATCCATCTGGGTCTCATTTATTACTCAATGACCTGTTGCCAACCTCTCCCTGACACTCCTGCCGACTCCTCCAGGCCGGCTTGGCACCATCTGTCTGTACAGCCAGCTCACCTATGAGCTGCCTCACTAGGTTCTCACTCCTATGGCCTCCATTGATTTCCTGGATGGGATTCTTGGCTAAGCTTGCTGATTTGCTGCAGACCATCAACTCCCCAGTTCTTCCAGAAACACGGCAGGCTTGCTAAATGGTCTGTTATCCTAGACATAGTTCCAGTCAGTGTTTATACACCAAATTTATATGGGGTTAAAAACTCAACTGTATCTGCTACTGATTTTATGCCCATCAACCCAAGGGCATAAACCTGAGGGAAGGTGACCTAGCCAGAGAGGCCGCTTACAAGGCTGGGCAGGGGAAGAGGTTGCAAGGTTCCTCCTCTGGGGTCGGCTTCATGCTGGAGTCACAGTAGCTCTCAAGAACCTCCTCATGTGTGTTTCTGTGCACACAGCGGAAGATCGGGTACTGCGATCCTGTAATGACAAGGAAGATGCCTGAAGGCCAGCCTATGCTATGGGATGCAGGCCATGGTGAAGACGCACAGGCATTTGGATACTGATGAGGGAGGGTACAGGACTGGTTAGTTCAAGTCCCATATCCTTCATCTTGTTTGTTGATATAGACATACCTACATGGCTCTGCTGGGGGCTGTGGGTGTGCAAAGGACACACACACACACACACACACACACACACACACACACAGTTCTTGTCCCCAATGAGCTTACAATCTATTTGTAAAAGGAAGATAAAAAAATATTTTATAGTTGTTTAAGATTGTATGAGATGTGGTTGGGAAAATGGCTCAGTCAATTAAGCCCTCGTACAAGGACTCATGTTAGATCCCCAGTGCCTGTCAAAAGCCAGGCATAGTGGCACATGCTTAGAATCACAGAGTTGGGGAGGTGGAGACAGGTGGATTCCTGGAGCTGGCTGGCCAGCCACCTAGCCTAATTAGTGGTCCCAGGTCCCAACTAGAGGTCCTCTCTCAAAAACAAGGTGGACGACCTTCCTGAAGGATGACAGCCAAGGTTGTCCTCTGATATCCACACCCATATGCACTCATGNGTACCTGTTCATCCATGAACACATATATATACACATGCACACACATGCATGTACACACACATGCACACACAGAGACAGTAAAAGAGCTCATTAGTCAATGGAGTGAGCACAGACTGGGCACAAACAGAAACTTTCCCAAGATTCTCCAGAGGTGTCAGAGAACAAATGCCCTGGAGGGTCTAGCTGTGAAAAGAGAAATGGTCAGGCTTGGATATGTCTGTGCACGTGTGTCAGGGAAGGAGGCTGTCCTCCACTGGACTAATATGGAGTGAACTTGCCTGCTAGCCACGTGCTTATGTGTACGTGAGGTTGAAGCAGAGGATATTCAAGGATTACAGAAGAGCAGCTGATGTCCTGCTTTGTAACATGTTTCACACAATCCTCTAAGTTTCCTGATCCCAGGCTTGGCCTTCTCAGCATCGGCCGGCTTCCCATGAGGCCGTGCTTCTCAGGACAGCATAGCCCTGGCTCACCTCAGTAACTCCAGGGCCCACCAGAGGTCTAAGCTGTTAGTACTCTTTTGGAAAACTAGTAACTGCTTTATGTCTTTGTTTTGAATACACAGACTAGTTTCGTTGCCTTAATAAGGACAAACTATTTTCTATAAAAAGCCAGTTATGGGTAATTCCTGGGTCTCAGTTCAACTTTGTCTTTCTCTCTTCTGCTACCTTCTGGCAGAAGTTGAGTATTACTGGTGCCATTATGAAGTGGGAGTAACTGTTGGCTCTACAAACTAGGCTAACACACAACTCTAATTCATTTAAAAACTATGCTTATCTGTGCTTCTAACTGGTCAGGCATTTTTAAAGAACTGTAACTCACTACAATTTTAATTGTACCATGAAGGCTAACTTTTTTCTTCTACAGTGTCTTTAAAAATCTTTATTACATCTGTTCTTTGACAGTTTTATACACACACATACTGCATTCTGATAGCTTCCACTCTCATCCCCCCACCCCTGGTATCACCTGCTCCCTACAGGGATTCCATGCCTGGTACTATAAATCCAGTTAAAAAACCCACGGCTAAGAGGTCTTAGATTCTAGGGCAACTGAGTTCTCAGTGTTACCTCTAAAGTGACAGAACACCAAGCTGCCTTCCGGACACTGAGGCTTCTACCCACCAGCCAATGCTACTCTCTGTCTTAGTCAGAGAAACAAATGGCAGAAGACGCACAGACACGTGGCTGTTCAAGAGACTGAGGGTAAGTGATGGTCAGTGCTCAACCATAAACGATGAAGTACGTGCCTCAATGTCATCAGTCATGGATGTGACACAGAACTCCTTCAAGCTGGCCTTGTGTGACACCCTGAGCCAGAGGGTAGTTTGTATGAGAAATAGGGCAATTTGTAAGAGAATTTTGAATCTGAGATAATCGTTTGTTGAAATTACTGCGGCAGTACAAGAGCACATATAGCTAGAACTCAAGATTACTATTTAAAATGTTCCAACCAAGTCCAGGTGTCAGCTGTGTTAAAAGCAGTTGTGACCGTAAAATTAATAGCAAACAAGACCTTTTTTGGTATTAAAGTTTGTCCAGCAACATGCCTACATCCATTACAAAGGTATATTTTATTTAAAAATTTTGATTTATTTTTATGTGTATGGGTATTTTGGCTGTATGCACGTCTATGCACTACATGCATGCAGTAGCCACAGAGGCCAGAAGATAGTGTCAGATCCCCTAGAACTGGAGTCACAGACAGTTGTCAGCAGCCATGTGGATGCTGGAGACTGAACTTGGATCCTCAGGAAGAGCAGTCAGTGTTCTTAACTGCCGAGCCATCTCTCCAGCCCGAGGAGACATTTTTAAATTAAATTCAACCCACATTAAGCACACTGTGCTAAGTCACAGAGATGTATAAGACTCAGTTCACAGCCTGTGCATTTGAAACTCAGCTATTAGGGGATTAAGAAAAGATTTTAGCTAGCCTGTTCCTTTCCCTCCAGACCACGTGGCTATAACTTTTCCACTTAGAGCTCTGTGGACTGAAAAGCAAGAGTAAGGTACCCCAACTGCTTGGCACTCACAGAGAGGAACCTAATACATTTGGCCCAAATGATACAGGATACTCTGTGCCTGGAAAGATGGGTCTTGCTTGGGGTTGTCTGGCAGATGGCCACCGCTTACCCCGCCTCCCATTTGACTGCTTTTACATGCATTGCCCATTGTCCATGGTCCAGCTCCATGGAAAGGTACCAAATAAATGAAATCAGAGGCTCTTTGTCTCTCTGATGCTGAGAAACTAGCAGCTTTATACCTCTTGCTTCTGGTGACTGCAATGGTTTCTTTCTTTGGGTTGGCTTTAGTATCTGCAGAAAGGGATACTGTCATTTGGCTTGTCACCTGGAGTCCTATTGTTGGAGACTGAGATACAATGATTCCTCTGATTGCTAACCAGCAGGGGCAGGGTGGCAGGGCAGGTGCTGGCTGGGCTTCAGGTGGCAGGATGGACCTGAGATTGGTTGTCCTGGCTTGTACATACGCAGATTGATCAAAATAGAAGCATGATGTACTGGACGTGGAAGCAGAACTTGGGGAACATTGTTCAGGTATGTGAGACACACTAACTTGAGAGGAAGACAGAAGAAACATCAAGAAAATAACTGAGTAACTCCAGATTTGGAAATACAAGAACTAACAGAGCCAAGTCAGGAGATAGGCAGAGGTCTGGGCATCATGGCTGATGGCCACAGTGATCAAGGGCCACTCTTGGGTACCTTCTTTTTATTTTATTTTATTTTATTTTATTTTATTTTATTTTATTTTATTTTATTTTGTTTTATTTTTTGAGACAGGGTTTCTCTGTGTAGCCCTGGCTGTCCTAGAACTCTCTATGTAGACCAGGCTGGTCTCAAACTCATTGAGATCTGCCTGCCTCTGCCTCCCAAGTGCTGGGATTAAAGGCGTGCACCACCACCATCTGGCTTGAGTACCGTCTTGAGAGAATGAAATCTTGGGGGGGTAGGATACTGCTAAAATGGTTGATGTACAGGTGAGGAGCACAGGTGTGGTCAGCTTAACCAGCGAGGGTGGGAGGTGTCTGGGAGGGCGTTTGTGAGGGACAGATGATCGTCTCTCAAGGGCAGGGACTTGGGTTTTGTAGCAGAGGAGTACACAGTACCAGCATACTTGTCACTTGTGCCAAGGACTGAGTTTAGCTACATGATTAGTGCATNTGCATTGTACTCCCCATGCCCTGCATGTCTGCTGCCCTCACTCTTACGGGAGCACAGGGTTCCAGGTGTGTCCCTCCTATGGTTCTGAAGCCAGAGACAGTCTGAAGAGGTGCCTTGAAAATGAAGCATAAGTGGAGATGCATTTTCTCTTNCTCTCCCAGATGACAAACAACAGGAGCTGGTGAATGCCTCCTTTGCTTCCTCCAGCAAGCATGTCAACCTTCTGATGTTCCACAATACTGTCATCGACAGAGTTCTTGCTCAAGAGCCTCACAATCAAGCTCAAAAGTTTTTGTTTTGTTTTGCTTTAAATAAGTCTACAACTTTCGTCTTGAGCCACACTCAGAGCTATCTTTGGCCACTTGTAGCCCCTGGCCACAGGATGTTTCTCCATCATGTCTATTACAGAACAGAGAGNGGCCTGCCGAATGACCACCTGGATGGGCCAGTAGCATCCACCCAGGGAACAGTGGCAGGGTTACACACTTCNGCCCTTGCCTCACCAAACCCACAAATCAATATTGTATAGTCCATAGTCAGGGTGGGGAAGAATCTTCTACATACGTCATTCTGGGTTGCAAATCACACAGGGATAATTTTCATCTGAGCTATCTGGGCACCACACCAATTCATAAGTGGCAGAAGAGTTGGAAAATAGTCCATCTGGATCTCAGGTTCCTATGTCAATGCTGAGATGCCCTGCTTATCTCTATAATGCCTTGGATAAAATCTTATTAAATGATTTTGGCCTTTTGGCAGAATTATCATCAGCTGTCTGCCTGTCAAGACACAGTCCACAGGCATCTCATTTCCCCTCAGAAACTTGCAATAGAAGCCAGTTCAATCAATCTCCAGGCCATGTTCTCTGCTCATGTAGCCGAGCACAACAAAATGAGTACAATAAGAGCTCATAAATTAATTCTCCAATTACCAGGTGGAATCACTTTGGAATCATCAAGGCTTTGAAAATAAACAGCTCTAACCCCCTTCCCTACCACTGTGTACATACAAAGAACCAAAGACCTAAATTCTAGTCCCCAAAGCCATTAGGCTAGTGCTAAAGTTAGAAGTGAAAAAGTTTAGAAGCCTCTGCTAGAGGAGTTCTCTGTTTGTGTGTATGTACGTGTCTGTGTGTCTTTATGTGTGTGTTTGTGCTAATTATTAAACTTGCAAAGTTCATGCTCTCAAATCCAAGACTGTGTATGTGTGTGTGTGTATGTGTGTGCTAATTATTAGACTTGCAAAACTCATACCCTCAGATCCAAAACTCTCTCTTTGTGTGTGTGTGTGTGTGTGTGTGTGTGTGTGTGTGTGTGTATTCACATGTATGAATGATATCAGGGGATAACCTGGGGTATTGGTCCTCATTTTCAACCTTGTTTCAGACAGTTTTTCTTTGTTGTTTTCTGCTGTGTAGGCCAGGCTAGCTAGTTTGGGAGCTTCTGGGAGTTTCCCTGTCTCTGCCTGCCATCTCTCCGTAGGGTGCTGAGATTGCTCATGCTCATGCTACAGGTCCAACTTTACTTGGCTTTTGGGATTTAAACTCAGGTCTTCATGCAGAACCATCTTCCCAGCCCAGATTCAAGTTTCTTGATGAGAAGAAACAAACAAAAACTATTCACCAAATTAATATCCAGGCTGAATCACACATTCTTCCAGGTTTTAGAAAACTCTGGGGTGGTGGTGGACACAAAGCCTTTGTTTCTATAGTATCACCCCAGAGAACAACTGTTTCAGGGTAACAACAGAAGAAGATGCCCTCATCCTATATAGGGAGAAGACTCGAAGTATGTAGTACATGGGTGTTTCCTTCCAAGTCAGCTCGAAAGGGTCAGAGTCAATTTCTAGCCCCATGAGCCCGACAGTCACATAAGGGTTTCCAGACACCACTTTCCCTATCTATCCTGACTGTGGAGTCGCCAGGGGAAGGACCCTGAGTCTGTGTTACAGTCTAGACCTGATGTGGACCCCTTCACACATGTCACCCTTCATATAAAACTACAGCCATGTTTTGCTTTGAGCCTACCAAACACTATTTTAAAAAAATTCCCTGAAATTCCACCTTTCTCCTCAGCCCTATACTCCTATCTTCCTTTTGCTTGGAGAGAGGCTACAAGCTTCCTCTGGCATGTGGGCTCCCTTCTTGCAACAGCTAATAAATAAGACATTGTTAGGCTAGGGCTTTTTCTCTGGTGGTCCTAGCTGCCTGGAGTAGGACACTGGATGAACCTGGAATTAATTTTTTTTTTAATCAGGAGAATACAAAAGGAGCAGATGAAGATAGAAGCCGATGAGTGAAACCCAAGCCCCCCAAATATGTTGTTCCCCCTGACATCTTTACATTTAAGAATGGCATTCACATCAGCTGTCTATAAACTTGATTTATCAACTCTTAGACTCTGAAGTATGTGGGTATGGTCTCTGACTGCTGATGACCATAAGCACAGGGACAGCTCAGCTCAGCAGGCCCATGTTGTTCCAATGTTGTGTGCTTTGTTTTGTTAACTGAGTAGTCTCTGGGACACACCCTTGGGGCATGGTAACACTCTGCCCAAAGGCACACTAGCCCTTCTCCCCCATTCCCTCTGCCTTACTAAAAACCATTAGATTACATTCCTGAAGCTAGCCCCCAAGGTCCATTCCTTTATTTGGCCACTTCCTCCTCCTGAGGCTGACTACCAAGGTCCAGCTATCAAAGTATCGAAAGCCCCCTTTGGCTCACCTAATTAACTTGCCCAATCAAAATATACCTAGCCCATTCTAGCATCCTAGCCCATTCTAACACAGACCTCTCCTTTTAAAAACTACACCTGCAAGGTTATTTGCTGCTGTTTTTCTGCCTGAGTCAGACAGCAGCCTCTTTAACTTTTCTTCCCTGCTTAATAAAGGATCTCTCTGTGAAAATAGGTGTTTGGGTGTGGTTTGTGCCTAATCTGGGGTCCAGGAGGAAGCCCCCGCTGTGTGGGGGGCAGGGGGTGGGGGTATCTCCTTCATTGCCTGAGTGTCTTCTATGCTTGTGATCTTGAGCCATGAAGGCCCCGACATGACAGTGAATGTCTGTTTCTGTGTGCTTGGTGCCCTGTTTACTGTGTCAGCGTGACCTCTGGGGTGCCAGAGTGAGGCCTATGGAATGTTTATGTAAACACCTGTGCACCAAAAGCTTGGGTGAGCATCTCTGGTTGGCAGTATTCAACACGAGCTGTCACATATGCGGGAAGATGGTGACTCTGCTGGAGGGGGACACCTGGAAGCTGGTTCCTCCTGGAGTTGGCCCATGTGCCCATTTGCTCACCTGAATCTGTTCTTTCACTGTGATAAACAGGGGTGTGAGCACAGATTTTCTGAATCTTTAAGTCCCACTGCTGGATGAGCCTGTGGGTTACCTTGGAACCTCTAACACAATAGGTACATGAGCAAGCCATCTTGCAGGTGGGTATGTGGTGAGGGGCCGCCTCATCAGCCGGGCCCTCCCTTATCTTCCTTGCTTGCTTTCCCACACAGGCTTTTACCTTTTCCACAGGTAGTGGAGCATTCTGTCATCCCCAGCTGCTTCCAGTTGTGGTCCCGGCTTCGCCTGGGGGGCTGTGGGGCTGGTGGCACCAAGTTGTCTGGTCGGTGGGAAGGGAATCTATCAGGGTGCCTGACAGGAAAAGTCTGTGTGTGCGAGGATTCTGATGTCAACACCTCAGGGGCCTCGCCACGTGCGTCTTCCTTCTCCTGGTTCTTCTCCCTCTCTTCTCTGTCCTCCAGGCTTCTATCTTCCGCTTCCAACTGCCCATTGACAGGTTCTCCTAGGAGAGGCAGCACAAGCAAGAAGTGAGATTCCTTTGGACATTGAGTTGAAAAAGGAGACAGCTTCGCCACTGGACAGAATGCAACACAAGTTCATTTGAAATCACAGGAGTGTTTCTCTCCTATTTATTAAAAAATCAGTAAGGAGATATGGCTCAGTGGTTAAAAGCACTTACTGCTCTTGTAGAGGACCCAGGTTCAATTCCCAGCACCCACATGGTGACTCCCAACTGTCTATAATTCCAGTTCCAGGAGATCCAACACTCTCTTCTGGCCTCCTGGGGCACCAGGCACACATGTGGCATACAACAAAACACTCATACATATAAAAATGTGTGAAAAAATCAGTAAGAAAATGTCAAAGGCCATGCGAAGACAGTCCCTCCCTCACAAGCAAACAAACAGGAAAAACCTCTCAACTTCACTCATAATGAAACTCTTACCCATGAAAAACATGGACTAGGAGGACCCTCAACTGTTTTTTTTTAAACCTCACACTGAGGATTACAGAGTTTGGAAGCTCAAGTCTATAAATCCTCTGCTGCAAGGTAAAATGCCCGTTTTTCATTATGCACGAGCTTGCAAATAGATGCCAACTTTTGGAGAACAGTTTAGATTAGTGCTCCAAATTTTAAATGTACTTACTCTTTGACCTACTTATGTAGTTTCTGGAATATTTGCTGTACACACATTCTCATTATTTTACCTAAGGCTCTTCATAGAAATACGGTTACTCGGGGCTGGAGAAATGGCTCAGCTGTTAAGAGCACTAGCTGCTCTTCCAGAGGACCTGAGTTCAATTCCCAGCACCCACATGGCATCTCACAACTGTCTGTAGCTCCAGTTCCAGGGAGTCTGCCATGCTCACACAGACACACACACATGCAGGCAAAACACCAGTGGACATAAAATAAAACTAAATCATTAAAAATTAAAAAAAAAAGAAACAAGGTTACTAAAATAGTCTATGAAATAGTAAGACAACACACGTCAGTGTGTACTGACGGTGAAAATGAAATGACACAAAAGCCCAGCTATGAACTGGAATAAGAAAGAATGCGGCACCTATATGTTCTAATACAGCAGCATGATGACGTGTTGTTTGGTGGCAAAAATGCATAGACCTGGGTTTGTACACACACGGACACACACGTGTGCAGCTGGGCAAGTCGGTTTTGAGATATGGAATATCTTTGTTTCCCTCCCTCTTCAAGTCTGAGAGAGTAGCTATGCTCTTAGATTTTCTTGCTTATTTTCCTTTTAACAGCTACAAAGAAAGTTGTTTGGTTTGATGAGGACTATTCTCCCTTAGCACAGTGCAAACCTGGGTTCTCAGGAAGGAGAGAGAGGATTCCCACAAGCATCAGTGGGGTCAGGCAGAGCGAGGGAACCATGGAGAAGGCCTTTTCAGAGATGTCTGAAAGCTCAGGCAGGGCCAGAGGCTTTGCATTTCCTGAGCACCAAGGACACTGACATGAACCACACAATGTCCTTGGAGCAGACCACATCTGGGGTGAGATTGGGGGTCCCACCCTGTACTCTTCGCCCCCAGCACAAGCTGGAGGGTTCCATGAGGCTTCTCCTAAGAGCATCTCAGTGGAGTCAGTGCACAGGAAGGGGGGAAGCAGGGGTTGGGGGTCCAGGTGGTGCTTTAGCCCATCCTAGATCCCAGGGCCTGTCCTTACGCTTGCTGCACGTATGTGTGTACACGGACGCCCGTCATATGTGTATAGCCTCTGGACTGACTGAGAGGGAATTTTCTGCCGACTTCAGCAAAGGGTGAGGTTCAGGTTGGACCTGAGTTGACTAATTGAAAACAATGGTATTTGATAATGTAGACAAATGCTCAAACTATCTGCAGACACGACTGTGTTTGAAGAGAGAAGGGCAGGGCAGAATTCATCGCACTGTTAAGACAGAGTCCCTCCGGGAGGAGAAGGGAGTGGAAGGCTGATGCTTTTTGTTTTGTTTTAATTGATGTTATTGTTACTTTTTTCTCTTAGTGTATGTATGTATATATATGTATACCTGTGTTTACATGTATGTGAATGCACAAATGTAAAAGTGCTTGTGCACATACATGTGCAGGCCTGTGGTTAAAATTAAGAGTCTTCTTCCTGGATTGCTCTCTACCGTATTCAAGGCCAGGTCTTGCAACTGAACCCAGAGCTCACTGTTGCAGCCAATCCAGCCATCCTGCCTGCTCTGGGGTCCTCTCTCTCTGCCTTCTGAGTGGCTGCCATGCCCACCTAGCCATTAAGTTAGTTCTGGAGATCTGAATTCTGGTCCTTCCCTTGCTGGGTGTACAGCCCTGATGCTATTTTGGGGGCAGTTTTAGGTGGGCAGGAGACACGGAGTACCAGGGCCCAAGGTGTTCTCAGGATCCTTATAAAAGAAAGAGATGGGTGCCTGAGAATCAGAGATGGTACCATGCACGGAGCCCAAGTGGGAACGAGACTTGAAATGTGTACNGTGTTGGCTTTGGAGGTGAAGGAAGGAGTCAGAGGCCATGGAGGCTGAGGTTTCTAGAAGCTGAAACAGGAGAGAAATGGATTCTGATTGGAGCAACTTGGTCTTGGCCTCGTGAAACTCTTTTCAGACCTCTGACCTCTGACCTCCGAACTGTAAGACAACTATCTACATCTTATTCTAAGATACTGGTTGGAAGGTCATTTTCTACAGCAGCAATAGGAAGCCGATGTAATCATTCCAGATGTGGGATCAGGATGTCTAACTTTGACTTAGGATCAAGCGAATGAAATATCCTATCAGTGAGACTCACATGGCGAAACATGTTCTGATACCAAGTCCACTAACTTGAAATATGTGTCCATGGGGTTTCTCTGTATTGTGCAGGACACAGAGGGTAAAGGAAGAGA
>LZPO01007956.1:151884-185528 GCA_001675575.1 Neotoma lepida
ACTCTCCCACATACACACGCTCAGACACACACACACACACATGTACACCAACACACTCTCCCACATACACACACTTACACATACACTATCAGAGGAAAATCTATGCATGTGATGGATGGGGTATTATGGGAAATCTCTGTTCCTTCTATTTGTTTTTTTCTGTGAACCTAAAACTGCAGAGAACAGTCTATTAAAAATCTGAACCCAGAGCACCAATTTAAGTACATTAGTCTCTTATCTTATTTACATTATGTTTGCCAGACATATTACACGTATGTACATTGAAATCCTCCCAGTGTTATACTTTTTGCTTCCAATAACCACATGTTTTATAGAACATAAGCGGCTATGGCTTTGGCTCTCACAATGATCCCATGAATCAGGTAAGAGCATAGACAGTTCTGTTTTGTGTTTGTGTGTGTGTTGAGACACTCACATAGATTCTCACCACATAGCTCAGGAAGACTTTGAACTCACAGCTCTCCTGCCTCAGCCTCCTGAGTGCTGGGTACAGAAATGCAAGAAGATGCCTGACAAGAATCTCATTTTGGAGAGGAGGGTGACATGTCCAACAACCTGTTTGCATCTACACAGCAGGCTAAGAGCGGAACCAAGAATCACCCCTATTATGTCTTCCTTCCACAGTTGGCTTTTGTTGCTCACATATGAGATGTGGCTTTGGTGCAGAGCCCGTGTGATACAGAAGGTTCTGAGACACAATGGTGTTAATATACTACTGAGGAGAATGCTTGGGACAAAGCCCAGCTCTGCACACTGCATAGCTCAATCCAAGGGAACATCTAGCCTGTGGATTGTAATCCCCGAGATTTTCAAGCCTTGCAGTGTTCTTTCTGCAGCACACAGTGAGCTAGAAAGGGCAGGTCTCTATCTTTATGTGGCATCAACAGCAGAGTGGACCTGGGTCTAGTTTCTAAGGCACTGGGTCAGCCACAATCCAGCTGACACTGCTTATGTTCCCAGCTAACGAGCAGCCCAAGTCTGCAGTCATTTGCTTTGGCTGGCCTCCACTTGGGGTTGGCTATTTCAATTCACCAAAATAATCAAGATTCCAACAAAAAGTAGCTGAGTACAGTGTTCATCTCTGTGAAAACTCCATTTTCTTCTTCGGTGGTTTTCAAAGCTGTGCTCCTCAGAGTTTGTGAGATTTTCACTGAGTTTCCAGATTTCCGTGCAGTGTCCTTACAGGTCATCACGGAGAAGAGGTGAAATGGAGGGGGGTGGGGGTGGCATTTCTATGTCTTTGCTTTAAATATATTTTTAAAAAATAACTCATTCCTTGGAGCTAAAAGAAATCTGCAAACTTCCACATCAGGGAATTGATTCAGCATTCCTACCTCAAGGGAAGGAACTTGAGGACCATTTACTTTGGTGTGTCCATGCATGCAAGACTCAAATTCATCATCACCAGGTGTCGTCCACCCTGGCTCTGAGCAGCAACTTCCGTCTCCTGCAGGTCAGTCATGCACAACCAGACCTTAAGCAGGTCAGACTGGTCTGCCCACGGCAAGTATCTGGTGAGTTGTAAAAATATAAATACTAAAGCTTGGACCCCATCCCCAGAGATTCTGATTTAATTAATTTGGGGGTGCAGGCTAGGCAACTGGAGGCGTAAAAGTTTCCAAGGTGATTCCAGTTTGGAGTGAAGTTCAACTCCATTGCTTCAAGAGAGCTAAGATCTCGACCTTGTCAGTGCTCATCAAGCAAGGGCTCTTCCTCCTCCTGGATCGCACAGACAGAAGTCCATCCTCCATCTGCTAAGTCAGTAGACAGCATCTCTCCCTCTGATCTTCGATTCTCAGTAATTACCCAGTGCTTCCTGGAAGTGCCCTTGCTCACAGCACCTGGAGCTCTGTCTTTGGAGACTGGTGGGCTTCCCTGCTATGTGGTTCCCACTGCTGTTCTCCACACTCTTACATCGCTGCACTTCCTAGGCCCTCGTGTGTGATAAGCCCTCTTTTTCACACAGGTAGGTCTGCTAATCTCGCTGCCCTCCAATCTTGAATCTGGATAGTTTCTAAGGCCTAACAATAACCAGAAAATCAAATTAGGAGAGCCTGTAGACTCTTCCCTTTTCCGTTGTGTGGTATTTAATGGTTTACAAAGTAAACCCACACATCGCATGTATTTCCCCTCAGCCCTCCTTATTCCAACTCTCATTTTCAGGTGAAGGAACTCAGTTTAAAGTACAGCAGTGTGCCCCAACCCACGGGAGCTGGGACTGTGACCCAAAGCCGCTTTTAGCAGTCCTTACGCTAGACCTCAGAGCCACCCATGAACTGTGTCGTCCACTATAGGCTGGTGACAGGACCTCACAGAACTCAAAACCTCTGGTTAGTGCTGGTGTTTGACATGGCAGCACTCCAGGGCCACCCAGGCACTGTTGTGTGTAGCCCGGCGACCACAGGGCAGGAGGCGCTGCCACAGTGCTGAAGATTCAGGCCAGAGTTCAGGGCAGCACGAAGGGCCCCTCAGTCTAGATGCTGACAGAATTATGTGGTTACTTTAAAACCTCTGTGGAGAAGGTTGCAATGTGCTTGGGTGTAAACATGCCCACACACGTGTGCATGCAACACACACACACACACACACACACACACACACACACACACACACACAATTTATAGCAACCTGCTTGGCAAAATTTAAAAATCTATCCCATGCTGGATGTCTTCCTGCGTATGTATGCCTTCTTCTCTTAGTTCCTGACTTGACTTTTTCCCCAGACTTGAAAAATTTTTAGCAACTGCTCTTGACACAAACTTTCAGCTTCCAGTTCAGCTCTGACGTGGACATAGGTTTCCTGCTGCACATTAGGAATGCCTCTGCAGCTCCCTCACTCCAAACTCCCATCACAAGCCTTCATTTCTCTTATTTAGCACTGGGCCAAAGACAAGGTGTGACACTCATTGTCAAGACACTGGGTATCCCAGGTGCCGCAATAAGGAGGCGTGCTGTCTGTGGGTTCTTTCCCTTGCCTCCCTCCCCCCNCTTTCTCTGTCTCTCTGTCTCTGTCTCTCTGTCTCTGTCTCTGTCTCTGTCTTAGCAGGGTCTCATTATGTAGCCCTAGCTACCCTGGAATCTGCTATGTAGATCAGGCTGGCCTGGAACTCACAAAAAATCCTCCTGGGATTAAAGGCATGCACCATCATGCCCAGCTCTGCCTCTAGACTTAAAAACAGACAACAAAGGAAAAAAGCCAAAAAAACCCAACAACAACAACAACAACAAAAACCCCCAAACCTCAAAATAACACCACCACCACAAAACCCACACTAGAGCAAAACACAGTAACTAGTAATCTAGAAGTCAGGTTCTTTATTATCACTGTTAAAACCTTTACCCCCATTGCATGTGAGCTCTCTAGACACACCACTGGTGACTTTCTCTCACAGACAGCCACCTTAGCTGCTACCACCCTGGGCTCTGTTTCTGTCTTGTGTCCAATGTGTTGGGCCAGACAAAAGCAACATGAAGGGATCTGGAGAGATGGCTCAGTGGGTGAGAATATTTGCTGTGCAACCATGAGGACCTCAGTCTGTCTGCACCACTGTGAAACACTGGGCAGGGCTGGGCATGCCTGTAACCCCAGCACTGTGGGGAGGCAGGGAGAGGAGGTAGCCCAGGCTTGCTGGTCACCTGCATAGCACTGGGTTCAAGTGAGCCACCCTGTATCAAGGGAATAAGGTAGAGAGTGGTAGAGCAGGGCACCCAATGTCTTCCTTTCTCCAGCCTACACACACACACACACACACACACACACACACACACAGATACAGACACACAGACATACACATATCATACACACACACAGACACAGACATACATAAACAGATATACATACAAATACATATATATATACACACAGAGAGATACACACACACACAGACACAGAGACAGACACACACAGAGATACACACACACACACACACACACATATATACACACACAGACATACAGACACAGAAAGACAGACAGACACACAGATATACACACAAACACAGACACATATACATACAGACATACACACAAACACAGACACATATACACACAGACACACACCAATAAATACATTTATAAACAGTGACTGGAAGAAGGCTCAGGAGAACCACAGGAAGCTTCAGTGAGAAGCCATATATTCCTGTAAGATGGCAACTCCTATAGCAGAAGAAAAGCCCCAGAGAAAACTGGATTTTAAAGGTTCTAAGAAGTTTCTTATACAATACACTGGTTCTTCCTCAGCACTGGGAAGCATTGTGGTAGGAAGGGACACCATGAAATTGTTCTTATTTGAAAGACATTTGTTTGGGAAAATGATGTTTTCTCCAAGCACAATGTTAGCTTGCTCGGTTAAGACACTAAGCACAGTATTATTGCTAAAAGCTGACCTGGAATTTTGGCTTGAATTTTTAGAAGCCATGAATCAGGGTGGAAATTACCTATTCAACCAAGGCCAGTAAGCTAAATGTTGATCTGATAACTGCTTGTTTCAAAAGGGCCCAAGAGATAAGAAAGAGTCCTGTGACAGGCTACAGAACAAAACTGGTTTGAAATCCAGGGCCCTTATCTCGGAGAGATGGAGGAATGCCTGTCACTGAGCCTGGAACTAAAGAGGAAATGATCTGTGGGGATAAGGGGGCTGGTTGTCTTGGTTCCTCAATGAATAACACCCTTGCTCTTCTGACAGCTACAACATTTACATGTTGGTTTAATTAAAATGTTTGGAAGTTGGAGACCAGCATCAGCAGAGAAATCATGCATTTGATGTGTGGCTTACTAGACTTCAGCTTGATTATTTGATTCTGTCCTTAAGAACAAACCTTATCCCTGTAGGCCATTTTCCTTTAGCTTCCAGGCTCCCAAGCTTGTCTGGGCCTCTCTATAACAGCACAGTTGTTAGTTGCTCCCTCCCTGCTGCCTGCTTGACCTTTAACTCTGGGTTTCTTCTAAGGTTTGGGCCTCTGCCCTTCAGTCTTCTCCTGCTGCCTGACCTGATTCCTGGGGCTCCAGGGTGGGTCCTTCTGTAGGATTTCCCACAGCTGGTCCTCTTACCTAGCTCAGGACTTAAATTCCAACTGTCAACAGCCATGACCTCAACTTTGATCCCTCAGGCCTCCTTCAGGGTTGCTGTCTAGGGTGCATCCCCTTCTCTCCCCATCTCTGACCTCCTCTCAGCCATACATCCCCCCAGGAGCCTATTAAAAGGAAAGGGAAGCTCCTCTCTTGCCTTGGACCTGGCACTCTTTAATCTCTTCTTTCCTTGTGTTTGTTGTCATGCTTCCTAGATGGCATTTCCTTTGGGGGCCTTGCACCTGCAAAGTCAAGAACAATGTTCTCTTGCTGGATCCCTCTGCCTCTTTTCCCGGGCACCATGGCTGCAGTACGCTAACCACTGGTGTTAAGACTTAAGCTGCCCTTCCCTGAATCTCTCTTAACCCTCGAACCTCTGACCTTGGTCCCCTTTGACCTAATCCTTGGTGTCTTCTTCCCTGGAGTTGCTATGGAATTTTGGGAAGGCAGTCCTGCTCCCCACACACCACACACAGTGATGAGTTCTGGACTATTTCCCTCCCTGTGTTGACACTTGGGCCATCTCTACTATCCACTCTGGAGAGATAACTCCCAAATTTGGAGCATCAGTTTTGATGCTAAGCTCCTTCCTGAGTGTGGCACCATGTTTTCCATCACCTGCTAGAACATTCCTCTGCCCAGTTCATATACATCTCCAGTTCACTGTGTCCCATATTGAACAACATCTTTTTCTCTAATGTACTCATTTTCTCCTGGTCACTGACTCAGTGACTCCCTAATCACCGATCTGGGAACTGATGGTTTGCCTGGTAACTCCTCCACNTCTGTCTTCCTCATTCTGCCAAATGTGGTCCAGAATTGCTGCATGCCGAAGCTGAGCCCACACCATGACCCATGCTCTGGTCTCTCTGCAGGCTTGCCTAGTGAGAAGGACTGTACTTAGGTAACAGCTCAGTTAGAATTGGTCTTCATTGGCTTATCTGAGACAAACCATGGTCACTCTCCTGCTACCATTTCCTTATCTTATAACAAGGTTTAGAGTAGTGGTTCTCAACCTGTGGGTCTTGATATGCATGTCAGATATCCTGCACATCAGATATTTACGTTATGATTCATAACAGTAGTAAAATTACAGTTATGAAGTAGTAATGAAATAATTTTTGGTAGGGGGTCATGACACCATGAGGAACAGTATTAAAGGGTCACAGCATTAGGAAGGTTGAGAACTACTGGTTTAAATAGGAATTTCTTGAGTCTCTGGATGCTAGCCCTCATCCTGGGAGCTTGTCCCCAACCTACTGGTCCTCAGTATTCACAGTAGTAGTCTCCTCCCTCAGTCTTCTCTGCCCCATCCAACTAGAAGTATGCCTTCCCTCTGGACTTCTGTAATGTTTATGTGCTCTTTAGAGCAGATTCCTTAGTGACTTCTCTGGACTCCTGTAACATTTATGTACTCTTTAAAGCAGATTTCTGGTTACATCTCTCCTTATCAGGTAGACTGATCACAAAGTCTCGGAGCGGTGTGCTCCCATCCAGCTCCTCATCTTCCTGCTTTGATCCTCTGTGTAAACAGTAGGCACTCATGTCAGCTACCGAGTGGATGAGTACCTAGAAAACGCTTCCACTGGACGAAAAGCTTACAAGTTTCTAACATCCCTCTGGCCAGTACCCTGACATAGTTGGATAAATCAGTCATTCTGAAAGCTAGGCCAAAGTGTAGGCCAGCTGGGCAGATGGGCAGCTGCTGGGGATGTTAACATACATCTCCAGGACAGTAGCATCTAGAAATGTCAAGGGACAACGGACTGCAGTGAGTGATAAGAATAACGCTGTCTAAGCTACATGGAGCTGGTGGAGACTCTCCTCTCCCACCGTGGAGGCAGTGCTTACGACAGAGGTCAATCCAGTGTTTCTGGAGAATGTGGGCCTGCTTGTCTTTGGGGTTATGGTTTTGCTGACTAGAGTGCTGTTAGTATTGGCTTCCCTTCTCTCATGCAGGGGATGCCTTCTAGAAATGAGACGGTAACACACACCGGAAGACTGTTTCAGGGGTACCTGGCTATGGTGGGAACAGAGTTCCCATTTCTTTGGCTCCTTGACTTCCAAGTCACAGCTTTTTGGTGGCAACTACTTTCATTCTCTGGCTTCTGCTTTTCGTCCTCTAAAGTCTACCCATTCTTCAAGACTTGACCCACACTCGACTTGCTCTACCTCCCATCCCTCACCGCTCTTTATGGCACTCCTTACTTCTTGATTGGAAACCCAAAGTCACTTTTCATACCCTTCCCAGGCCCAGCACTTTAACCAGAGTCCACAGAAATGGCACCACTGTCCCCATCACCACTCATCTATGTCTGAGTCAGAGTTGGGTTTGCCTCCAGTATCACCACTGTTTTCATGGTGCCATGCTCCTCCAGCCATCAGTCACTGTAGCTAGAGGCTCTGTCTAACTGGTCTTTGCCTGTCCAGAGCCAAGGGTCTGGTTCCTAGTGTTCTGGATAAATGAAATGCTTGTATAATGAGATAAACACTTAACTTACAGCTGTACACTTTAATATAAACTTATGTGTCCTTTTCATCTGGTCCCAGTGTTTTTTTACAGGAGGTAATAACTATTAAAAAATGGTGTTGCCAGGTGTGGCAGCACACACCTTTAATCCCAGCACTCAGGAGGCAGAGGCCAGCCTGGTCTACATACCAGTTCCAGGCCAACCAAGACTACATAGCAAAACCCTGTCTCGAAACAAACAAATGAACAACACTCTCCCTGTCAAATGGTAGATCCTGGGTTTTTGGAAACAGGATGCTGAAAGGCAGAATGATGGGAGAAGGCATCTAATTTAGACTAGTGTATGTGGAGAAAGAGCTGCCTTCCGAAGTGTAGAGAAGAAGTATATGTTAGAAAGAGGGGACATCCTGTGTGGAAGCCCTGAGGGTTTAGAAAAGTAACTGAAGGTCTGGCTGGTAACTGGTTCTCATTATTACAAATGACCACATTCATCCTTCTGGAGCTGGGCAGGCAGAGGCCTGGCAATAACATTCTGTATAGCAGGAACAGGAGTTGGCTCTGATAAAACCCAAGAAACTTAATGAGTCTGAGCTCCGTTCACAGTTTTAAATTGAATACTAGTTATTAACTGTCTTTCCCTGGGCCTCTCATTCCTCATGTGTAACACGTTAGGAGTGAACTAAGAAAGATCTCCAAGGTCCCTTTAAGTGAAACAGTCTTTACAAAGATCCAATTTAATTAAAATAATAAATTGGAAATGATGAAATCAATCAATTAAGAGTTTAAATAAGACGGCAACTTCTAAGGAGTGGGTGGTGACTTCCTCCCTTCTCTCCTGGGTGCTGTTCGAGGCTCCAGCCTGAGTGCAGTGGTGTTTTAGGGGCTGGGGCTGAGAGACTGCTGCTGGGCAGCCAAGAGAGCAATGGCACCGGGTGCCTGCAGGGGCGTCACAGAGCCATCAACAGACAGCTCCGTTCAATGTCCTCAGATGGGAAAGAGGCTGGGCAGGGTGTGGCTGTCCAAGATGCCTTCCAGATTTGATTTATAGACTGTATAGCCATCTCACCCCTGGCACTTCCATGCTCCATATGTTTTTCATCAGAACAATTTCAAATTTTTAAAAAAATTACAGAAATAAATCAGGATCATTTTAAAAAAAATTAAGTGTCCTAATATAGATGGAAGTTTTCATTTCTCCATTTCCTCGGCCTGAACGTCACTTCATGTCACTAACACAGTCACTTCCAGCCAGTGAAGATCCCCCTCAGACTTCTTTATGCATATAAATACAGTGATACATAATTGCATTTGAAAATTACTTATTTCTGTTTTATGTGTATGGTTATTTTGCTTGCTTGTATGTCTGCGCACCACATGTATTCAGCACCTACAGTGGCCAGAAGAGGGCATCTGATCTGGGGCTGGCGTTAACAGACGGTTGTGAGCTGCCACATGGATGCTGGGAGCTGCACCTGGTTCCTCTGCAAGATCAGCCAGTGCTCTTAACCGCTGAGCCATCTGTCCAGCCCCTCAACAGTACATTTTAGAATACACAAATGAGACTCTACAGTTTCTTTCATCCCAACATCACTTTAAAGCTCTTCACTAGAAACAGAGCGACTCCATTGTCATCAGGGCTAAGGAATACTTCCTTATAGCATAGTTAGCACCAATAGCTAGCTAACCATTTTTCTTATCGCTGATTAGTTTTTCTCAGTTTATAACACTGGTTGCAATGAACATTCTTGTGTGCTCATATGATTTCCTTTTTTTTTGAGTGTGTGTGTGTGTGTGTGTGTGTGCCTATGTCCATATGCATGAACATGTGTGTGGAGGCTAGAGGTTAACGTTTGGTATCATTCCTCAGGATCCAACCACCTTTTATTTTTCTAAAACTGTCATTTTATTTTATTATGTGTTTATGCCTAAGTATATGGACGTGTGCCATGTTCATGTGGGAGCTGGAGGTCAGCAGAGCGCACCAGAGATCCTTTGGAAATGGAGTCACAGCTCGTTGGGAACCGTCATGTGGGTGCTGGGGACGGAACCTAGGACCTCTGCAAGAGCAATAAGCATTCTTAACTGCCCAGTCATCTCCCCCTCCCCATCTTGTTTTCTGAGACAGTCTCTCATTGGAGTCTGGGGCTTGCTGATTTGGTTGGGCAGGCTGCTGAGTGAGTGAGCCCTAGTAATCCCGGTGTCTGCCTCCTCAGTGCTGTGATTACAAGTGTGCACCACCATACATGGCTTTTATGTGGGTGCTGAGGATCACACTCAAGTCCTCGTGCTCTGTAACAAGCACTTTGCTGAGTGAGTTATCTCCTCAGCCCTCAGCTGGCCCCTCTTCCAGTCAGTTTGTATGCACAGGTAGAGTATACTCCTGACATGTGTCATGAGGAGTGTCAACTTTATCCCACTTTTTTCTTATACTGTATTTTACATTTAAAATGTTTGCAATGTGCTACGCAAAATTTGTAGTGAATTATAACAATCTGCCTGTCCTGGTCATTAGTGGGACTAAATACTTTTCCATGTACTTATATGATTGGGATTTCCCCACTGGGATGAGTTGTTCCCATCATTTGCCTCATTTACACTGAGTTCTTTTCTTTTTTTCCCTTGAGGTATTGCAGGAACTAGTTTTAAATATTAGAGATGTTAACCATTAGTTAGCCTTTTGTTTGCTCTGAGTTCTTAAATAGTTCCAGTCTGCTAATTTTCTTTAAAAGTCTTCTGACAAAGAGAAGCCTCCAATTAACAAAGATTTTTACTGGGGCTGGAGAAATGGTTCAGAAGTTGGCAGCACTGGCTGCTTTTTCAGAGGACCCAGGTTCCATTCCTAGCACCCACATGGTGGTTCACAACCATCTGTAACTCCAGTTCCAGAGGATCTGTTGCTCTCTTCTGATTGTCTTGGGTAACAAGCACACATGCAGTGCACACACATACATCAAGAAACACTCATATACCTAAAATAAATAAATCTAAAACTATAACATTTGGATGTCTTATAACATTTTGTGTCTATCTTTATTCAAAACTTCTGGCCATTCTTGAACACTTACTCTTCTAGACTTTAACATAAGATTTACCCTCAGCCAATTACAAGAATATAAAACAATATTGTTAACTATAAGCCTTAATCTGATCTACCTTTAATAATTGAATCTTTGAACCCTTTGATATTTTCTGTTTATTCTCCCTGCCAGGCCCTAGCAACCACCACTCTGCTTTCTGGTTTAACTATTTTAGACACCTCATCTAAGTGGTATCCAGTAATATCTGCTGTTCTATGCCTGGCTTCTTTCACTTAGTACACCATGCATTCTAGGCTCATTTAAGTTGCCACAAATGTCAGGATTTCTTTCTTTTCTAAGGCTGAATGATATTCAGTTGTATGGGCATACCACAATTTCTTTACCTATTCATCCATCAGTGCACACTTAGGTGGCTTCTACATCTTGGTTATTACAAATAATGTTGCAGTAAATATAGGAATAAAGATATCTCTTTGATGTCTTGATTTAAATTCCTCTGGAATTTATATATGTATAGAAGTAGAACTTCTGGATCATATAGTACTTCTGTCCTTAATCCTTAAAGAACTCCTATACTGTGTTCCATAATGGCTCCAACAATTTACATTCCTGTATAGGGTACCCAGAGGCCTCTTCTTCTCCAGATACTATTCACACTTATTTTTAAATTTGTTGATAATGACCATTCTAACAGGGGTGAGGTAATAGCTCATTGTACTTTTGATTTGCACTTCCCTAGGGACTGATGCTACTGAGTAACTTTGAATGTATCTTTCTCATTAGGAGACATATCTGCTCAGATCCTTTGATAATTTTTTTATTGGATTTTTTATGCCGTTGTGTTGTATGACTTCCTTACACACTTGGATCCTTAGCTTGCATTAGTTTTAGGAGTTATAAATATTTTCTCCTATTCCGTAGGCTGACTATTCATTTTTGGAGGTTCTGTTGCTCTGCAGACATTCTGTAGTTTGATGTAACCCCATGGTCTCTCTTTGCTTGCATGGCCTGTCCTTTTGGTCACATGCACAAGCTTGTTGCCAAGAGAGCTCTAGTTGCCCTAGTGTTCACAGCTTTCCTCCTCTGTTGGCTTCTAGGAGTTCTGGGGTTTCATTCCTCACATATCAGGTTTTAATCCACTTTGAGTTATTACTTTGCATGGTGTAAGATAAGAATCCAATTTCATTAGGCTTTGCATATGGACATCTGACGATGTCATTTTCAAGAAGAGAGAAGAAAATAGACACTAGAGGCCAATAACATTATTAAATACCAAAATAAAATATTTTCAGAAACCTTACTTTGGAATCTGGAGAGAACACATCAGAAGACATAACATAAGACATTCTTAGCTATGAAATATTCCTAAATAACTACTTTTTCTGCCCCCAAAGGAAACATTTCTGAACCCTGGGCTTGAGTAAGCTTTGCAAGTGTTTAGAGTTCCAAGGGCATCTTGACTCCTGGAAAGCTGACCAAGATACACTCTACTGTTTTAGTTGCTTCTGCAGCTGTGACCACAGTACCTGGCAGAGGCAACTCAAGGGAAGAAAGGTTGAGCTTGGGTCACGGTTTCAGAAAAATCTCAGCCCACCAGGGTAGGGGCAGCTTGGTCCACAGGGGCAGGAGCTTGTGGTGCCTGCTTACATGGCCCAGGCCAGGAAGCAGAGAAGACAGCCAAGGACAGGTACTATTTCCCAAAGTCCGCCTCGAGTGACCTACTTCCAAGAGTCAAGCCCTACCTTCTAAAGGTTCCATAGGCTAGAACCACAAGCTGGGGACCTAGTGTTCAAAACAAAAGTGTGCTCAGGACATTTCAGATCCAAACCTATACACCCAGGGACAGCCCAGCTGATGTTGAGAACCTGTGCCTGGGTTTGTTAATTCCCTTCACTCAGCTTCACCACCTTCCCTTCACGTTATCCTTGGTCCAGAAGTTTGACAGTGACTCTAACCTTCCAGAACACTCTACGCCCATTTACACAGAGCACGGTTTGCATGATTGGTTTTCCCGACCCTTTATCTTACTTTTGGAGCTTTGTTGGCCCTTCACAAGCCAGTTCAGAGGCCAACTCTTGGAGCACTTTTGTCAGCCCCAGGGGTTTCATGCCCTTCAGGTAGAATTGGTTTCTCTTATTTCACTTTGATACCCAACCCACTACATTCCAGACGTTAGTTCAATTTTCTGTTCCTGTGTCCTCCCTGCCCCCTCCCTGCCAGTTCTCTCTATTATGCAGCTCCAACTATCCTAGAACTCACTATGTAGACCAGGTTGGACTTAAACTCACAGAGATCCTCCTACCTCTGCCTCTCGAGTGCTAGGCTTAACGGCGTGCCCCACCACACCCAACCCTCCATCTCCCTTTTATACTCTGTTCTCTGAGGGCAGGAAGTGACAGTTATCTATGTGGCTCCAATAGGTACCAAAATAGGCATCAGGAAGTAGCAAGCACCAAATGGTTTTCAGAGCGTGCCATGGCACCCCATAGCCCTAGAGGAATCCTGAGGGGATTCTGTAGTGTGTGGAGGAAATGATTTCCAGGCTGTAGACCCCGGAAATCCTTCTCGGGGACAGAACTGCCTTCTGTGTTTCTTCATGTGCAACATTTTATTTAAATCTCACTATCATTAAATTAAAAAAAACAATAAAAATGAACACTCATGGACTGACAAGATGGCTCAGTGGGTAAGACAAGGTGCCTATTGTCAAGGCCAGTGACCTGAGTTTGATCCCTAAGACTCGTATGGTGAAGGGAGAGTACTGATTTCCTCAAGCTGTACTCCTGCATACAGACACAGTGATGTACACACACACACACACACAGACACACACACATACACACACACAGACAGACACACACACATAGACACATACACAGACACACACAGACAGACACACACACACAGACACACACACAGACACACACACAGACACACACAGACAGACACACAGACACACACACACAGACACACACACAGACAGACACACAGACACACACACATAGACACACACACACATAGACACACACAAACAGACAGACACACATACACATAAACACACAGACAGACATACAGACAGACAGACACATACACACAGACACACACACAGACACACACACACATACACACACATAGACACACACACAGACACACAGACAGACACACACACATAGACACACACACAGACACACACACATAGACACACAGACAGACAGACAGACAGACACACAGACACACACAGACAGACAGACACACACACACATAGACACACAGACAGACATACAGACAGACACACACACACACACAGACACACACACATAGACACACACACACAGAGACAGAGATTTTGAAAAGGTTAAACATTTAACAACCACATGTCTATTTCATTTACAAACACGTCTAAGAAAATACTAGACTTCCAGTTTTTAAAAACTTCAAATATGAGACCCTGCATCTTGGGCTACAAAATGGATTTACGTTCTGTAACTGTAAAGATATGATGTGCTATATATGACCAACAATATTTCCCCATGAGCACCTACTCAGTGCAGCTTTTGTAAACAACAGAATTTCCTAAAGATCCCACGCCTGAGTTAGTGGATGTCTCTCTCTTCCGTCTCTCTCTTCCTTTTCTCATTTCACACCACGTATTCTGGATTCTAACGAGCTAAAGTTGATGACATTCTTTCACGGTATTTCTAAACATACCTTTTCCCTCTCACCTTCCATCTGGATCCCAAATGTGTTCACATTTAGAGCAGGATTCCTCAGCTATTCCTCCACAGCCCTGCTGCCTCTGCTGTCCCTGGGACCCTGGCAGAGGCTTGCTGGGGGAAACAGTGATGCCCCATGAGCATGTGTTCCCATAACCACTTCCTCGAGCAGGCGTCCCTCACTGTCCTGAGGTGAATACCGTGTTTTACTGGCATTACTGTGTTCTACCTCCCAGCAGCTCATTCCTGGTTTTGGATTCCATGCGTGCCTCTCAGGGTTCATGCTGTTTTCCCCCATCCTCCCCTTCCAATCTGTCACCTCATGTTTATGGGACAGCGCCCCTGTCTCCTTTGTCACTTCCTGATATGTTTCTTTTTTTTTTTTTTCAGCTCTCTATTGTAATTTTTAGGGTATTTTCTCTGGTACATCTTCCAACACGTTTCCCAGTCCCATTTAATGACTTGTATCATGTGACCTTAACAGTGCTATGTGATTTGTCCTGTTTTGTTCTCCCCACTGTGCCCTAGTCATGATGGGAAGCCTCCCTTCCTTCCCTAGTTTTCTCTCCCAGTGCTGTGCATTTCAGAGTCTGCCTTGAAAGTCATGTGGACTTGTGAGTCCTCCCTAGCCAAGTGCTCTGATTGGCTACATGATTTAACTGGCATTTTCAGGCTGAAGGTGAACTTGCTTGCATCTAGCTCCTGATCATGCTCCGTTGTGCAAGGAGAGGAAAGTAACATCTGCCTGGACAGATGCAGGAGCTTGTGATGTTGAGCATGGGGGAGACAGGACACCTTCTTACCTGACTCTGCTGTCTATACCACCTCTCCTTTCACCTACCTCCCTCCCCCCGCCCCAGGGCAACAGTGGGGATGGCAGTTGCTGGGCCAATCTAGATCCTTCCTTCCCCCAGGGTAGAGGATGCCTGGTCCTCATGCCGTGGCTGTTTGCCTTCTTTTGGGACAAGGGGCATTTTGTGATCAGGCAGGCCTCTCTCTTGGAACCGAAGGTGGACTTTGAAATTGAGTAAGAAGGAGCTATAGTTTGCCAAGATCTTCACTGAGCTCGGCCAACTCCAAGAGCTGTGTCTCACCCAAGGGACCAAGCCTGACTCTGAAAGAAACTGTGATCTCATTGTCCATTCACAGAGCATAGATTTCAGAAAACATGCAGGAGAGCACTATGCTGCCAGCAAGATGAACTACCAGGGGAAGTGTTGCCATCCAAATGCACCAAGTTCTCCCATACAAGTGTGACACAGGAACAAAAGCGGTGTTAGGAAAACCTGCAGGTTGGGAGAAGTGTAAAAGTCCTAATTTAAGATGAGTGGTAATAAACTGTAGGGGCAAACAAATTATTAAAAAAATTCAAGAAAGTGGTTTCTAGCACACAGGTGCTGTGGGATAGTCCGTGTGCTTTGCTGTGGTCCCGTGGTGTCTATAATGGTGGTGTCCAGTGCTATGATGAGGCTGTGGATGGCCACAGAACTCCTTCAGGCTCCTGACATAGTTATATACAATTACAGCAGTGTGCTTGATATTTTTACTTGGGATACAATAATCACCAGCTACTCTCCTTTTAATGGTTCTTTTACTTGGGAGTACACGTTTTTCACTCTACTAGAAACTGAAATAATCACTTACAGTATTATTTCTTATAACTGCATATGAATCCATGATTATTTCAAGAAAAAATTCAATTAAACTATACAGAGAAGGGGAAAAAGAAGTTGCCAGGAAACTCAATGAACAAATTGAAGCAAAATGTTTAATTCTTGGAAAGCTTAATGAATCACTGCTAAGAGAAAATATCATGACCCAAAGTCATAAGGAAAAACATGCCAGATCTTTATTAAAAGTCAGCAGAGACAGCAGGTCTTGGAGACAACTGATGAAAAGTTAAACAGATCCAAATCTACATTTTAGGCTAAAATAGATCACAAACAAAAGTGTTCAAAGAGTAAAAATCTAAACATCCAGAATGAGGAGATTGACCATGACATTACAAGGACAGAGTCACAGGGACACGCATCAGCTGTTGGTGGCTTTTCCCAATGGAGCAACTCACCATGAGCACCTCTCATGTGGTCCCTACCCCAGGGTCGAGCCTCATCTGAAGGGATATCTTGGTGCTCACATCTACTCGGAGACCCGCTTAGACACTGGTTTCCCCCATTATCTCTTCCTCCAGCTCAGGGTTTCTTTAAAATGTATTTTAATTTTATGTGTATGTTTTCCCTGCATGTATATATGTGCACCATTATGTGTGCAGTGCCCTGAGAGGTCAGAAGGGGGCATCAGATCCCCTGGAACTGGAGCTAAAGACGGTTGTGATCCACCCTGAAGGTGCTGGGACAAAAACCCTGGTCCTTTACAGAGCAGCCAGTACTCTTAGCCACTGAGCCATCTCTCTAGCTGCTCAGAATTTAAAAAAGAGACTTATCTTTTTAAAAAAGTGTGTGTGTGTGTTCATGTGTGTATGTGGGTATGTGGCCAGAAGAGGGCACCATATTCACCAGCACTGGAGTTGCAGGCATTTGAGGGATGCCTGGCTTGTTATGTGGGTGCTGGGATCTGAACTCTGGTCCTCATGATTGCACAGTAAGCACTGGCCACCACTGAGCCATCTCTCCAGCCCTCTTCTTCAGATCTTCGCTGTCAGTGGACCTAAGGAAGTGTCTCCTGAGAAGTGTCGCTCCTTGTACCACTCAGATGTGTTTCCTGCTGAGGGACTTTCCCCACATGGGTAGCATCCAGCAGTGGTATCCACTAGGGAGTGTTTCTGATGTTTTTCTTACACACCCCAGGTTTCCCTCTCTCTTCCTCACATCCTGAAATCAATAGCGAGCTAGCATCACAGTTTATCTGGTCTCCGAACAAATTTACTGCTAAACACATAGAACCATGGCAGGAAATCTGAGATGTTCACTTCTCTTTTTAGACGAAACCATGACCTCATGAGCATTGTTGATTTAGAAATGGCTATGACTCCTTTTAAGTGATTATTCTTTCCACAATGGCACATTTTATGGGATGACAACTCCAGGAAGATGACTTATAAGCAGAGTTTAACTATGCAGAAGGTAATTTTAGGCATTGAATTTCCAAGTGCTTTTACTGGAACCTGAGAATGGGGCACACAGCAGGGTTTCTTACTGCCAGGAATATAGACAGCAATATAGCCAGCAAGCACCCTTAGCGCATCAGCAATATAGCTAGCAAGCATCCTTAGTGTATCATGTCACCACTGCCTTTCTCCTTGCTCCTGCTACTTCCTTGAAAATGTCTTCAGGTATCAGAGCTAATCTTGGACTCAGGCATCTCCTGGTTACCTCCCCTCCCCTTTGGCACAGAGAGGAGGTAGAAGGTTGACCAGTTGGAGCATTAGATTTTGGTGGCTGAACTGAGTTCATTATGACTGAGTCTTGACCTTCAGCTCCCTATGTCCTGCAGAGCAGAATCTTAAAACCTAGAGAATGAAAAAGATCTACAAGAAACTGTGACCTGCCATAAAATACAGCCTTCCTCTAGTTAAATCACCTTGGCATCCAACAACAGAAATGTAGAGTGTAGGATGAAGCATTTTGAAGAATGGCTTGGAATGTGTCATATCTGCAGTTTACAGTTGCAAAGTAGCAATTCAACTGAGAATAATGGGCACTTTGAAATTAGCCTCATGATCATTTCTATGTGCACATCCAGTGTGGTTCCTTCATCAGTTTGTGCCTGGATATCTGGAACACTCATTTGTACATGTTAATGCCCTGGTATTTTGTTACATTTAAAGGACTCCTTGGGGATGGCAGTTGAGGGGAGGCACTGGCCAATGGCATCAAGAATGCATGTGAGTACTTGTACCTCTCAGTAGACATCCCAGCTGGAAATTCGCCCCACCCCACTACCCTGTTGTTGTGTGATTAGAGGCTTAACCTCTGGGAATCTTGACTTCAGTTTTATTTTTACTGGCGTGTGGATGGATTATGCCACCAGGAGTTCACCTGTGCCTTCTAGCAATTATGTCTATAGGAATCCTCAGATCTAGTCTATCTCACATTAGGGTGGGAAGAGGCTGCTAATCCTCCACTCTCTAGAACCAGACTCTTCCCCAAGAAGGTGAGCAGAGATGCACCTAACCTCATCATCAGTAAAAGCAACTGTGCAGAGAATCAGCTGCATACAGACACGGCACTGTCTCACAGACCCTAGACTGGTCCATAACTCCACTGTATACTTGAAGGGGAGGAGCTTTGTAGTCCTCAAAAGGATGACTAGGAGCCACAGGCACTAAGTAGCAACTATAGAGTTCAAACCCTGTCACCAGGCCCCTGTCTCTCCAATGTTGGTACCTCTGGAAGCTCAGAACTTCCCAGCTGCTTAAGGAGCTTGCTAGCATCCTCTATACCAGGACAGCCACAGCAGATCTGAAATCCAGACGGAGAAAATTTGTCTATCTGACACTCACTCAAGGGGAAGCAAACAGAAGAGTTTGGTGGGCTGCTATGGATGGAGTCTCATGGTGTGAGCCCAATGCTTGCCTGCCAGGTAAAGATGGACAAAAGATGGCAGGGAGCAGGAAAATGGGGACTAGCATATGATTCTGTAACAACTGTCGGAATTGGGAATGGAATGTCAGCATGAATGACACAACATGACATAAAATAGGAAGAACAAAGAAAAGCTGGCAGGGGTAATCACTCCAGGATGTTAACATTTCATTCTCCAAAGTAGCCTTTAAAAAATTATAGGCAGCTCACAAAAAGAAAAAACAATATTGAACAGGTAATTTAACAGAAGAGTGTTATTTTTAATTATGAAGATTTTAATTTTCCTTTTCTCCCTGCTTCATTATTTCTGCTAATAAGCTTGTCATCTGGGCTGGGACTGACTACAAGGGCTTGGGGAAAAGGTTTTATTGCTTGGAATGACAGTTTTACACGTTAACATTTTACTTTTCAGTTTTATGAATCAAATGTAACGTGGAGTTTCTTTAAAAATTAGGATGTCATTCAGAACATTACCTCAGGATGACTTCACTCAAGCAGGCAAATGCACTCATCCTTAGGGTGAAGTCTGGGTCCCTGTGGTGACTAATTCCACACAAGCGCTTACAGGCAGAAAGGGAAAAGGGTCTTTGCAACCCGTGAGAACCAGCAGGGAGTTAAGGGAAGCATTCTGGATATGGTTTCAGACAGAAGACTGAGTTATAAAGGTCTCCTACCAGCCACTAAATCAGAATCATGTGCTAGATCTTTACTGTATACAGAACATGAAATTGAGAACTGTGGGGGAAATCAAATGTGTGCTCAGAGGAGCTGCTTAAGTAAAAGGGAATGTAGACGCAGTTACAATGTAGACTATGTATGAACATGTGTGAACAAAATGGACACAACTAAAATAGAAGTCTTAACTGTGGCCTAAAATGGACAAGGTTCATAGCGGACTCAGTAAATGTCTGCTGAATGAAAGAATAATAGAGTAGATGACAGAATAGGTATACGGTGCATGCAGGTATAATTGTCATTGTGCTTTGCAGATGTTTGGGCATTCCAGATGAATTTCTGAGATGCTAGTTTTTAAGCTTAATTTGTGAGCTTAGCTAGGTCCATAATATGTATTTATTTATCTATTGTGTGTGCCTGTGTACATGTGCATTTGTGTGTGTGCGCACGTGTGTGCATGTAGGCTGGAAGTTGATGTCGAGTGTCTTACTCTATTTTCGATGCAGGGTCTCCTGTTGAAGCCACAGCCCGCTGTCTAGCAAGCTTCTGGGTCCTCCTCTCTCTGCCTCCCCTGAATTGTTTTATTTTTTTTAACTTTGCCATGGAGGCTGGAGCTCTGTACTGAGGGCCTCATGCTTGTGAGGGCTAGCACTACTCACTGAACCACCCTCTCAGGCTTACCCTTTTAAATGGCAGTTCATATTCTATTTTTTTAAATGTATTTGAGTGTTTTTCCTGTTGTATGTATATGCACCATATGTGTACTGTGCCTGTGGAGTCCAGAAGAGGATGTTGGATCCCCTGGAACTGGAGTTACGGATGGTTGTGAGCTCCCACGTGGATGCTGCGAGCCAACCCAGGTCCTCTGTAAGAACAGGTGCTCTAACCGCTGAGCCATCTCTCCAGCCCCCTTTCAATTCTTTATTAGACCAGACCTTATTTGAAAATAAAGTCATAAAATATATACATTTCCACTGATTTGGAATGGTGCTTCAAAGAGTATGGCCCCCGAGACCTCTTCGAGGGTCCATGAGCTCATATCTGTTTTTATTATAACATTAAGGTATTGTTTTCCCCTTTCTCTCACATTCTCTCATGAAAGTAGAGCTGGGATTACAGGGTATGCTACTATATCCAGTCAAGATGAAAATCTCAAGAGAAAAACACACAGTAGTACCTAAGACCTGGTCTTCAAAAATTTGTTAGTGTATGTGTGTGTGCAAGTATATTATGTGTATGATGTGTGTATATGTGTATGATGTGTGTATATGTATATGTGTGTAGCATGTATAATGTGTGTATGTGATGTGTGTAATGTNTGTGCTGTGATGTGTATGATGTGTGTGTGCTGTGTATGTGTATGATGTGTATGATGTGTATGTTAAGTGTATGATATGTAATGTGGGTGTGTGATGTGTATGATGTGTCTATATGTGTAGGATGTGTATTATGTGTGTATATGTGTGATGTATATGATGTATATGATGTGTATGTGTGTGACATGTATGATATATGTGTGTATATGTGTGATATGTATGATGTGTATGGTGTAGGTGTGTCTCTACTAGTTATATTTCTGTTGCTGTGATAAAATATCATGACCAAAAGAAAGAGTGTATATTGGCTTATTGTCCCAGAGGGATGGAGAAGGCACGAGACAGAGAAGTATGGCATGGAGAAGACATGTCATAGTGGCAGAAGCAGGAAGCTGGCTGATGACATTTTTCATTTCCATACAGGAAGCAGAGAGAGAGAGAGAGAGAGAGAGAGAGAGAGAGAGAGAGAGAGAGAGAGAGAGAATATGAACAGAAAGTAGGGTGAGGCTATAAACTCTGAAAGTCCAATTCAGTGACGCGCTTCTCCCCCGCCCCCCACAAGGCTGCATCTCCTAAAGGCTCCACAACCTCCCCAAACTTACACAGTAAGACTGTGTCTCAAAACCAAGTTTCCAAACAGCCAGGAGATGATCAAGAAAACACGAGAGACTAAGAGCTACAGAAGAAGTTTTAAAAGTAATCTTGTTTTTAAAATAGGTATTTATTTTTATTTTATGGGTATGAGTGCTGCCTGTGTGTATCTAAGTGTACCATGTGAGCAATGCCCATAAAGACAGAAAAGGGTATCAGTCTCCTGGACTGGGCTCACAGACAGTAGTGAGCTGCTGTGTGGGTGTTGGGAATTGAACCCAGGTCCTCTGGAAGAGCAGCCAGTGCTCTTAACCACTGAGCCATCTCTCTAACTCTCCTAAAGTAATTTTTAAAAATGTTCTAGAAGGGCTGAAGTGAGAGCTCAGTCAGTCAAGTGCTTTCTGTGCAAACCTGAGGACCTGAGTTCAGTCCTGGGCACCCACAAGAGAGGGAGGCATGGTGGTGAGCACCTGGAATCTCAGCTCTGAGGTGGCCTGTTGGCCAGCTAGTGTAGATGAATTCGTGAGCTCCAGTTCAGTGAGAGATGCTATCTCCAACGGGATCAGACATAGAGAGAAAAAGAAAACACCTGCTGTAGACCTCTGGCCCCTACACATGCATACACACACAAACATGACACACACAAACACCAACCATCATTGCCTGGGAGAGTGGACCTATGAGTAAAATGCTTGCTGTATAAGCATGAAGACCAGAGTTCTGACCCCTGGAGCCCATGTAAGTCAGTTGACTAGATCATCCCGTTTTTAATGATCAAATTTCCATCCTACTAATCAGAAGGTATCTTCAGGGTTAACATTGGTCTGGAATTCTTGGGGCAATTCTAGAAAGAGCCAGCATGTGATTCCTCTCAGGCTGGTTAAAAATAGAGGAATTCAGCTTAAAGCACGGGGACAGGATAGGGTGGGGCCGTGCTGCCTGCTGAGAATCTGCTGCTAGGATCATGCCTTTCCCAGAGTGAAGGTCTCAATGCCCATGAACTCTGGCAGCCCAGAGCACACCACCGAGTAAAGAGGAATGGGGCTAGGCTCTGATGTGCTGCTTCAGAGACAAGGAATGGGCTCAGCTTCTCCCAAACACAACTCAGACCTCTCTTATCCACACAGATCCCAAAATACCCAATCTATCTCTCCTCCTTTTGCTTCTCAAGATGTCAAGTGCAGCCCAGCCTGTCACTACCCTTCAGTAGTTACTTTGTGTTACAGTGTCGCTTTTTTCCTTAGTAGATACTTACTGTATTCACTGATTAAAATTTTAAACCTACAAACAGTACTTACTGAAGGGTAAATTTGTTACTTGGACTTGCTAAGCCCATGCCTACATTAGTGTCTTTCTTTGCTAGACACTTCCCCTTCCTCACACTCTTGTTATGAACCTGGTTTTTCTACAGTAGTAACTGCTTGTTACCCTTTTCTTCTGTCAAGGCTAACATTGCCTTCAGAGGTGGGCGCGATCCTGTTACACTCAGCCCTGGTCACCATCTCCCGTGGCTTGACACTGGGCAAAGACGTGACCCACAGGATGTAATTTGGGATGAAGATCCTCTGTAGTCTGAAGCCTGGTTGTTCCCTACAGCTGTAGTCTCAGAGGTTGATGTTATGCCCATTTGGCATAAGACCCAAGTCTATAGGACGGTCATTCACATGCCGACTCCTCCTCTGTGCTACAGCCCAAGCTGCGGCTTCAGGCAGACATGCTCTTTTCCCTATTTCTGACGAAGCCCACGCATCCTCTAAGATGGGCTGGCAAACTACAGCATGGAAACAAACTGAGCAGTGCTTTTTTCATAGGGGGAGTTTTTCCAGAGCACAGCCGTGCCCATCAATTCTCATCTTGTCTCCCAGCCAAGTACTAACCAGGTTCAACCCTGCTTAACTTCCAAAAATCAGAGAAGTTCAGGGAGGTAGAGCTGTAAACCATCCTCTCATTGCCCATAGCTGCTTCCTCACTTTGCAGGGGAGTAGCTGCAGCAGAGACCACCGGCCTGAAAAGATTCAGATATTTACTCTATGGCAAAAGTCCAAAAGCAAAACAAAACAAATCACAAGTAAGGATGCCAGCACTGTCTAAAAGCCTAGTTCAAGGCTACTCCTCTTATGGTGTCTCCTTGGTTTGCTTGTTTGAGTACAAGGGATGGAGAAACGACTTCTACATCATTAAAGGACTATAAAGGTATTGCAATGCAGGGACCTTGTATTGCCTTCTTCTCTGCAATATGCTGTATTTGGCAAGTGCTTATATGTAGCCATTAGGATTTGTTTTAGATTAATGTCATTTTACGTGGGTATCAAATCAGATAAAGAGCAGTGTTTTACTTAAAGGAAAGCATTTCTGAGTCAGATGACCTGAACATTAGACAATAAAGGGAATATAAAGTCTGGACAAGGTGGCACATTGTATTCCCAAGCCTAACAAATACAGCAGTGCCTCAGGTCATAAAGGAAGCTGATGAGGTAGGGTGAGGTGAAGTTCTTATGAGAGGTGCAGATGCTAAAATAGTGGGGCAAGAGCTAACCCAAGAAGACTGCAGTCAGAAAAGTGTTGAGACCCGAGGGATGCTCAGGGGTTAAGAATGTGTACTGTTCTGGCAGAGGACCCAGGTTTGATTCCCAGCATCCATGGTGGGTGGCTGACTATCACCTGTCACTCTAGCTCTAGGGGATCTGATGCCCTCTTCAGGCCTCTGCAGGCACTGCACTCACATAAATACCTTTCCTCCACATACACACAAGTAAAAATCAGAATAAAATCTTCTTAAAAACAAAGAAAATAATCATCTGAGCCCACTACGGAGATCTAAAGATCTAGGAGAGCAGAATCATGAGTCCTCTGCTTAAGGAAGAAGGGCAAACTGCCTTGACCGCTGGTGAAAAGGCCAGACCTGGAGGGGGTGGGGTGGGATCTCAGGCAGTACTCCTGTTTCCAAGCTCTGACTCTCAGAGAAGGCAAGGGAAGACCAACTGAGAACAGCAATCTTGGACAGGTATCCAACTTCCTGCAGCTGGAGGTAAGACAACTTCCAAGCTGTTTTCCTCAGATGTTGTTTCTCATTCCTGAATTCAGCCATGTTCACAGAACGCTGCCTACTCTTCTATCAGAACCTCTTCCTGGGCTTTAGCATAGACAAACTTAAGCAGTTTCTCAATGAGCTAACATACCACAGAAGGGCAGGATTTGACTCAAAGAGGGAGGGCTGAAGCATACTTGCTAGTGGGTTATGGATGGATTTTAGAATTAATGTTGCCTACCCTGTACTGACTGACAGATAGGGTCCTGATTTACTCTGTATCCAGGTAGGAGGATCCCAGAGTGTGACTGACAGCCCTGAAAGATGCTGTCTGGAGGCACAGGGAGGGGGAAATAATGTTCTTACCAGGATGAAGGTGTCAATCACTCCCATAAGAAACCCAAGACTGGGCTGGTTGTAGTGGTGTATGCCTTTAATCCCAGCACTTGGGAGACAGAGGCAGGTGGATCTCTGTGAGTTCAAGACCAGCCTTGTCTATATAATAAATTCCAGGCAAGCCAAGGCTAAATAGTGAGACCCTATCTCAAAACCCAACCAACCAACCAAACAGAAACCCCAAGTCCCAGCTGGCTCAGGAGCTGTTTTCTGAATGCAAGGAGAATGTCCTCAATTGGTATCGAAAAGCAGGTATCAGCATTTTGCAAACTTCTGAGATAGGCAATGCAATTAAAAGCAAAAACGAATCATAGTTTAACTCCTCCCTGTAAGACAAATATAAAAAAAGCGAGCAAACATTTCCAGGGTAGAGGTACTAACTCCACAGCAAGAAACGTGAAAAGAAAATGAGCCTACGGACGGAGCCAAGGTGATTTCATTTTGCTCCAGCATATCTGAAAACTTGTCAAGGGCAGAGGGACTGTGGAAGAAAAAAGTGAGCCACTGCAAACAGATGTAGGGACATATGAGCTCTCCTCAATCAAAGGGAAAAGCACTGTCAGGCTCCAGGTGGAAGCATGTAATGCAAAATCAGGTCCAGGAGCACTAACACAAATGACAGCATCTTTCCAAACCATAGCGGGAGGGCACGGTCTCTTTGGCAAGGGATATTTGTTTTGCAAAGATTGGATTTTGTACAGCGATCATACAGGGTTGTGTTGAAGAGGAGGTAAGAGCTGAGTCCACATTAAGAAAAGTAAAACCAAAAAGTTTCAAAATCACTTGGCTCAATCTGCCATATAGATGAGGAACAAAGAGCCAAGAGTCAGATGCTTGTGGTTTGACTGTCTCCTGGGGTTGTCCTGAACTGTCACAGGTAACTAGGAGGGCCATCAAGTCCACTTCAGCATCTGGCTCTGATGGTTAAGAGGAGAGGGCTGGTGTATGTCATAGCAGCTGCTTAAATACTCTTTCAAGGACACAGTTTCTAGGGCTGGGATAGAGAGTTGTCAGCAAAGTGGTTCCTGTGTAAGTGTGAACATTGATGTTTGATCCCCAGCAATTCTGTGAAAAGCTGGGCACTGTGAAAAGCTGGGCACTGTGGTGCATTTGTAATTCTCAGCACTGGGGAGGAGGAGACAGGAGGACCCCCTAGGGCATATTGGCCAATCAGCCTAGCTTAAGTGGTCAGCTCCAGGTCCCAGCAAGAGGAATGCCCAGATCAGATTAGCCTGTGGGTATGTCTGTGGAGGATTGTCTTGATTAATAATTGATATGGGAGGGCCCAGCCCACTGTGGGTGGCACCATTCCCTGGACAGGTGGCCCTTGTCTGTATAAGAAAGCTAGCTAAGCAAGGCCGGTAGCTTGCCTGTGAGCAAGCCAGCAAGCAGTGCTCCTTCATGGTTTCTGCTTCAAGTTATTGCTTGGGTTCCTACTTGACTTTCCTCAATAATAAACTATAATCTGTAAACGGAAATAATCCCTTTCTTCCCATAAGCTGCTTTTGGTTGGAGTGTTTTATGATGGCAACAGAAAGGAAATAGACCACCACCAGAAATGAATACTGTGAGGATTAAGTGAAGGAGGTGGCCGATGTAGGATTCCAACAGTCCAATGTATAATAGGACCTCCATATCACAAGTGAGGTCCAAGATAGTGGACTAAGGAAGTCTGGACACAGACCCCCAAGTGTTCCACATATAGCCTGCATGCCCTTCCCCCATCCCTGGGGAGTCACACCACCTTAATTTCTGAAGCTCCACATCTCATCCCAGCTCCTGGTCCATTATGTGGACTTGAGAGAAGGAAAGTCTAAGGCTGGGCTGTTTGTCTTCAAGGAGCAAATGGCCTCACAGATAAACAGCAGTAAAACACTGCAAGTGCCAATGTGGGGAAATGATCAAAGTTCTGTGAAAATCCAAAGACAAATCTAACTTTCTTTGTTTTTGCTTTCCTTCTTTTATTCTTCTGCCATGGAGGAAGGACTCCAAGTGCCAGAAGGGCAGGCTCTGAAAAGATTTTTAAGTTGAGAGCTGTGTTGCTAGGGTTTACAGGGTGGAGACCCCTGCCAACCACTTCAGTGAAATCCTGCTTGTGAGCTAAAAGAGGGGGCTTGGGTTGGAAGCTAAGAATTCAGAATGAATCACCGGAAAATAATTATGATGGCACCTTAGGTATCTATTTTTTAAAATAAATGTTACGTGTATGCGTGTTTTACCTGCATGTAACTTTGTGTACCAAATGTTTGCAGTGCTGGTGGAGGCCAGAGAGGGTGCTGGATTCCTGGAACTGGAGTTATAGATGGTTGTGAGCCATCATGTGGATGCTGGGAACTGAGCCCGGTTCCTCTGGAAGAGCAAATGGTGCTCTTAACCACTGAGCCATCTCTCCAGCCCCTTATTATCCTTTTTTTAAAAGAGCCACCACTCAAACTCATGTCATGGGTTCCTCTGTTTTCTTCTAGTTGTTTTACAGTTCCACACACCTTATTTAAGTTTGTCATTATTGTGTGTATGTGTACATGATGTATGTATGTGTGTGTGCCAAGTGCATGTGTAGAGGGCGGAGGACAACTTCTGTGGAGTCAGCTACTTTCCTCCACTTGTGTTCGATTCCCAGCACCCACATGGCATACATACACATGCAGGCAAAATATCCATACACATAAAAGCAAAACAAAATTTCAAAAAAAGGGTCTATCAAAATGTACGGCTACAAATCAAATGTATGAAACAGATTGCACACATGACAATATATTTAATCAATGACATAGTGAAAAGAAAGATGTCACATATCAATTCAACAAAAACTATAAAATACTCAAAGACATACCTAGTAAAGCTGACAGAGTCAACATAAAGACGCCCCATTAAAGTTCATGATCCAGGATTTGTACCATGTTCCTGAATCAAAAGACTCAACTCTGTGAAAACACCCCTCTTCCACCTCAGATTAACCCATACATTTACTACAATCCCAGCTAAGATCCCAATGGGTTTTATGGCTTTTGACAATATGACTTTAAAGTACATTTGGAAGAACAGATGCATAAAAATACACAAGAATATTTAAGGCAAAACCAAGATGATCAGGTGAGGAATTAAGGAAGGGGAAGAGAGGTGAACTANGAGAGGTTTCTACAAGAGTGAAACCCAATACAAGGTAACAGCAATCACCAACGGAGAGAGAGAAGTAACTGAGAGTAAAAGTTTAAGTAGGGATGATGGGATCAGGGAGAGGAGAGGGCAGGGAGGGGGTTAGTGAAAACCAAGGCTGCAGGAAGAAGCCTTATGTGGAAATTAACTAGTCTGTAAGCTAATTAAAAATGTATTTATTTAAAAGAGAGTTTGAACAGAAGTACCCTGCATGGGTGAATGACGTTCTTCTAAGAAGACACGGGTTATTAGAAAATCCCACTGCCAGACACAGGCTATCTTCCCATATTATTGGCGAGGTAAGCCCCAGGGACACCCAAACCAGCACAGAGCATTGTCATTGTTCTTTGTTGCCCACCACACCTAGATAATACTTTATCACTGAAGACATCACTGACTTTGGATACACGACACAGAGAGGTCAACCCTGAACTGACTAGGAAACTCATCCCATGAAGGATAGTTTGTATAGTTCCAGAAGGTGGTACGCAGGCTGCCAGAAGAGAAAAGATACCAGTGATCCTACCCNGTGCTGGGTCCTGCATGGACCTGCATAGACTCAACATGGAACTGTTAGCAAGATGTGCCCACTAGTGCAACAGTGGCATGAAGNCTTTGAGGGAAACCAATCACTTTCTGATTGGATATGAGTCCTGTTCCACAGGAAGGATTGTATGTCTGGTATTTTAAGTCTAGTCAAAGCCCATGACTGGGGAGATCATAAGCCTTAGGAAGGGAACTTACTATTGTTTTGCTAAATGGTCATATTGTCAAATTACACTCTAAATATTTGTGTTTATACCTAAGGATTTGTACTGTTCTCAGCTTTGGTAAGATGAGCTTCTTCTTTGCAGTAGGTAGTGGTTAATGCCGAGGCTCATAACTGGTCAAAATGCTGAGAATAAATAACTTGGAGCATCCAGTATTGCATCTGTATCGACTTTCTGCCACCTCAAACTCAAGGAACTTTATGGAGAAGAGAGCTGTGAACTGCTGACTTCTGGAGACGCCCGGGCTGTGGTACATGTCAGCTTACAGCAGCTGTGGTTACCCACACACTATCAAGCCAGTCAAAATTTCAGCATGGATGTAGTTGATGGATGCTGAAAGAGGGATGGTCATTCTCTTTTGTGGATGTGGATGCTGAGGTTGTTCATGGTCCAGTGGGTAGCCACAGACTCATGTATGGCATTAATTGGGCTCAGGGGTTATTAACAATAACAAAAACAAAATAAAAAAGGACATGAAACTAGGATGGAGATGGGGCAGGGGCACTGAGGGAAAGTAGTAGTGGTGGGCAGGCACGATCAATATACATTATGTAAATGTATGGAGTTTTCAAAGAATAAAAATATTATTAAAATGTTAATAAATAAAAATACAACTATAGTAATGCAAAGACTATGGTACTAACATAGAAGAGACCAGCACATCAATGGATGTGCACTGAGGGTCACAAGTGTATCTCTATACATTTGCATATAATATGTGGTATAGATGATATTTCAAATTAGTGTGGGGGGGGAGTTGATAAATGGTTTGGATCAAACTGTCTGTCTGGTAAAGAAAGTCAAATCCTCCCTCACACCACACACAGACCAGCTCCAGAGACGTTAAANGTTTAACACTAAAAATAGAGCTGGAGAAGTAATAATTTATTAAGGGCTACTTTTATAATGCTGGCAGTGGGAGGTCTTCATAAATAATACAAACACCTACCAGCTTTCAAGAAAGTAATCAGAGACTTCACTAAATAAAGCTAAAAATGTGCACTACAGAGGACTAAATAAAACACACAGAGCTGAAAGTGTGTGCTACACAGGACTAAATAAAACACACAGAGCTGAAAGTGTGTGCTACAGAGGACTAAATAAATAAAACACACAGAGCTAAAACACAAGATACAACAGAGACAAACAGAAAATGGTTATTACTCATAACTGTGAATTTTAAAAAACAGCAAGAGAACCTCAAATTTAAAACTGGCAAAATTAAAATTCAGCAATTTTAAAGTTGGCAAATTCATAAGAATATGAAAATAATTTTTAAAAACCCAGTAGTTAGAAAATGCAAATAAAAGTATATAGTACTGGAACTGGAAGTTAAGTCCATTCTTAATGTTTGTATGTTTGAATGCAGTANATCCAATGTAGGATTGGTACAGAGAGAATTTTACCCTTTTTGCTTTCTATTTCCTGTATGGCTTGACATTTTTCCAATGCCCATGAAAGAAGTCCTTGGGATTAACTGCCATACAAGCAGAAGACATCACATTTTTTTAAAGATTGGTTTGCAAACTATATTTAATTATGTATATGTGTGGGAGTATATACATGTGAGTTCAGGTACAGCTCCCCTTGGAGCTGGAGTTACAGGCAGTTGTGAGCCATGGGACCTGGGAACTGAACCCAGGTTCTCTACAAGTATGTGCTCTTAATTGCTGAACCATCTCTCCAGCCCAAGATGTCATATTCTTCNAAACATTCTAAGCCTTCCCATATAGATAGTTGCTCATCTAATAAAGTCTGCAAATTATAGATGCTCCATGATGATTCTTGAGAAGTTAGGTGCTGACCATTATTATTTTAAAGGTTTATTCATTTTTANTTTGTGTATATGGAAGTTTGCCTACATGTTTGAAAGTGTGGTAAGCACACCCTTGTACCCACAGTGGCCAGAAGAGGGTGCTGGATACCCTGGACTTGGAGTTATGGATGGATGACTGTGAGCCACCATATGGGTGCTGGGAACTGGACCCAGGTCCTGTGCAAGAGCAGCCAGCTCTTTCAACTGCTGAGCCATCTCTCCAGCCCCAGTTATTATTATTTTAAACTTTCATGAGAACATGTTTCAAAGGAACTGTATTGCCAGTTTGTTTTTAAAATCTTACAGATCTCCANGATCTCCTTCCAAGTCTACAGCCCATCAACGGTGTAACTTGTTGGCAGGTAGAACATGTCCTGAACAGTCACTCTCGGCCTGCTGCACTTTCATGTCTGATATCTGAACTGCTGCATAATGACATTAGTAAACTGAACTGATTCAACTGCGCCAAACTTTGATATTTCAGCTAAAATAATTTTACAACATCTTATTAAGGGAAAGTAGGTAATACAAACTGCCAGTCATTTTAATAACATTAGAGACAATGTTTTTCCTCCAAATAGCAAGTCTGAGAATAAGGAGAAGTCATAACTTAACAACAGATAGCAGTTCTAAAGTCTTAAAATCTAGATCTGGCTAAACNGGCTAAGCTTTGAAGGACATACATAGTTTTTACTGTATNATTTTAATAAAAATGGAGCTCACTCTTGGAGTGCCCTCAATTTTACAACCTGAAATAAGGTGAACATGTGTNGTTTCTCATATGTGTATGCCATTAAATGTTCTAGTTTCTTCACTGTTGCTCACTGAAGCAAACAGGAGCATGGTGAGGTGGAGGTGGTCTGTTCCTCAGTTCCGTGGAGCCAGCCCTCCCATGGGCTATGGAAAGGCAAAGGCCAGCAGGCAGCAGGCCAGGCCTGTTGGCTAAACTCAGAGTTAGGTTTAATGCACCAATGTTACTGATAGATCAGCTAAGGCCTGTTGGTACACACGCCTCCCTCTTCTATTTAGTCTTTGTTTTAAAATTTTTAATTTCCAGAGTTGGAAATGGTGTNACATACTTTTAATCCCAGCACTTGAAGGCCAAAGCAGAAGGATTTCAAGTCTGAGGTCATTCTGGGTTCTATNATGAGATCTTGTCTCAAAATTTTGTTGTTCAATTTTCATACTCTAATTTTAAAATTGCACCTTTAGTAACTATAACATCTTTTTTTAAAAAAGGAATTAAAAAATTAATTATGGGCTGGAGGGATGACTCAGTGGTTAAGAGCACCGACNGCTTTTCAGGGCATGGGTTTGAGGCACAGTGACCACACTATGGCTCATACCTGTTTAGGAGATACAATGTCCTCTTCTGGCTTCCTTGGGCACCAGACATCTCCAGGTGTGCAAGTGGTGCACAGATAAACATGCAAGCAAAACATGCACAGTGCATGTGGAAGTCAGANGACAACTTGAGGGAGTTGATTCTCTCCTCATTATATGGATCTTGGGGTCCAATTCAGGTCATCAGGCAAGAACTTTTATCTGCTGAGCCATCTCACTGCCCCCTACCCCAAGTCTTCTTGAGACAGGTGCAGCAGGAGATGCATGGCTCTAAGCATTTCAAGGTCTGACAATGGTTAATGACCATAACTGGGCTTAGAGTTTAGAAATCACAGCTATGCCTATGTGCTAATGGCTCAAGCAATCTCAGGCAAACTTCGTTGAACATAGACTCCATAGAGGAGGGGTTGAACAGCTGAGGTGAGTCAGGTAAAGAAGGCCTGGGATAAGAAAAAGACCACACCCCAACCACTGTTAAAAGGGGTGAGATTTATGGTATGTGAATTGTACCCTGAGTTTTAAGAATGGAAGGAAAATCTAGAACATTCCAGGTGACATAAATGCTATGGTTGGAAGCTCGTGTTCCTCACTCCTGGAGTCTCCTTCCTTAAAGCCTGCTTCTGCTCTCCTCTCCTTGCTGATACATCATCATGTACTGCTGTTACAGATGGTGCCTTTCTCATGAACCCACNGGTTTCTGGGCAGAGGGAGTCAACATTGACTTCCTGAGTCACTCTCCCACTGACTCTTGGTACTTAGATTCTCCCCCTGCTTCCTCTTCATCCTTCTCATGGGAAGTAGAGACTTCTAGTCCACATATTTTTGTGTATATACATCTGTATGCAGGTTCACACATATGGGGCTGGGTGNATATTGGCAATAGAGTTTGACATTGGGCATCCCTCTCCATCAGCTTACACTTTTATTTACTGAGGTAGGGTCTCCTGTTGAACTTGGAAGTTGGCNCTCACTGAGTGGCTAGTCTAGTTAGCTTGCTCCAGAACTCATGTCTCTGCCTCNTGAATGAGTGCTGGGGCTTAGTTAGATTATAGAGCTAGGACAACATGCCTACTTGGTATGGGTCTTAGGGATCTGAACTCTAGGACNTACACATGTACAGNGAGAGCTTGAGCCAATGAGTTATCTCCCCACTATATTCNGTTAAGTTTTATAACCTAGCAAACTCTCTGAGACAAAAGGAAGGAAGAAGACACTTATCAATCACCTTTCATAATATATCTGTGCTCCTGTTGAGTCTGATGACAAAATCCCATACTCTGGAGGGAAAGAGTAAGGCTTTGGGCTGTTTTCATTCAGATTCTCTGTGGATGTTCACACAGAATATCCATTGTACCCTTAAGGAGCCTGAAACTGATTACAAAATAGGACTGGTGATAGCGAGGGAACATTTACTAAAAACAACATAAACCTAATAAAAACTGGCATTGTTTGCCAGTGTGTTTAAACACAATCACACTTCAAATAACCCCAAGGAACATTTTCCACTGCAGGAGGCAGGATGTGTGTGGAGATGTGATCTTGTAAAGGCACCAGAGAAAGGCAGAAACACAGAGATCATTATTTAAGATTTAAAATCACACAAACTGCTCACAGGGAAACTTAGTTTGGTGGCTCCTGGATTTGCCAGAGAAAATGTAACAGTTTCCTGCTGTAATTGGGACTGTCTCAGAGACCCATC
>LZPO01007956.1:185993-197065 GCA_001675575.1 Neotoma lepida
TGACTGCCATATGACCAGTGGTACAGTAGAGGAATCTCATGTTAGATTTCTGTGCCTAGAGCTCCCCTCCCTTGGTTTGAATCCCAGCTCTGCTCCTTCCTTCCTGTATGACTGTATTAAGTTCTCTGATTCCCCGTATGTCTGTTTTATTTGTAAACTGAGGCTGGGAATAGCTTGTAGGCTCTAGGCTGTTNAGAGTGTTCCAGGATTTTATACAGGAAAAGTCCTAAGTATATTGCCTGGCACATGATTTGTTCTAGACAGGTTTCTGTTCAATAAATAATTAAAAACAAAATGTTTATTGCTGCTCATTAAATGTCTCGAAGAAATGACACCCTAGGCCAGGCTTGGTGGCTTATGACTATAATCCCAGCATGTGGGAGGAAGGCCAGCCTGGATTATATTTGATTTCTAGGCCAGCCTAGGATACAGATCAAGACCCTGTCTCAAAAAACAAAACAAGTGCCCTCATAATATCTGCTTAGCTGATTTGCATATGCTTATCTGAACTAGAAATTGGTAAANGCCTCATTCTTGTGACTACTGCACAGTGGAAGGCACACAAATAACCTGGATGTCCAGAAGAAGGAAAATGGGTTCTCAATATAGATGGTATTGGCTGAGATGACTGCTGAGGGTTCTGCAGAAGTTCAGAAGATCCGCAAGGGCCTGCTGCTCCAGGCAGATGAAACAGAGAGAAGGCAAGGATTGTCTTTGCTTTGGACCTCCAGGGAGCGAAAGTCTAGGAGGGATCATCAATGGCCCCTGTCCCCTAGACCCCAAGAGAATGCAGGCTATCAGACCTCCCTTCTTGACAAAAAACAAAACAAAAACAAAAACAAAAACTTGCCAGCTCAGAGGAGGAGCTCAGAGAAATTTTGCCCACTTCACGCCCATGTCTTTCTTGAGTGAAGCCTGGTGTAAATGTATAGTCATTAACCCTTAGTTCATGGAAGGACCCCACCACCACCCACTCTATTCCAAAGGGCAAGTCAGGAAGACCTCAATGGCACTTTCTGTGTGTCCTGGGATGTCTGGCCACCACACTTTTCCCCTTACCATCCTGGAAAGAATCCATCAGCTGCAGTGACACGTCTCTTACGTGTGTGTGTGTGTGTGTGTGTGTGTGTGTGTGTGACAAAGAAGAATGAACTCACCCAGGTAGTTGTTGCTCTTATGCATCTCTGTAATGTTAATTTTCGTGGCTCCTTGGGGGATCTCTACAACTCGGTGGTAGCCCAGGCTGGTGAGGGCATGCTTGAACACTCCCGACACCACCTGGCAGCCTGTGTTATCACCTCCACACACCCCACACTTGTCCACAACTTTGTCGGAGCCCAGGAAGTCGTCACAGCCAATGCTCTGGAAAAAGACAGAAAAGGTGTTGTAGAACGGATCAGGAGCATCCAGGAGGAAGGANTGAGAAAGGATCCGGAGATCTCCTGATGGGCCTCAGACCGGCCTTCCTCCTGCCCTTGCTCCTGGGGCTGAGGAAATGGCTCAGCGTGGCAACGTGCTTGCCATGCAAGCCTGAGTTTGGAGCCCAGCACCCATGTAAAAATCCAGGTGTGGCAGTGAATGCCTATAATCCCAACACTGGAAGGCAGAGGCAGGGTGCTCCTGAGGGGTCCTAGTCTAGCCAATCAGTGAGAGACAGTTTCTGTAGAGACTCAAAGAGTAAGATGGAGAGGCATAGAGGAAAACAACCAGTGTTGACCTCTGGCCTCCACATGCCCACATACCCACGCGTATATACACACACATTTAAGTTTATACATGCCTTCATTCAACAGATATGCACGTAGCACCTATTCTGGGGAAGAGCCTTCCNTTTTAGTTAGTTATGAAATATCCCCTCCAGGGGTAGGGAGACGCACACAATAAACAAGACAGATCAATTCAGTAGTACGTTTGGTCGAGGTAATTGATCAGAAGAAAGTGACTAGGAAGGAGGCAGGGTTTGATATTTATATAGTTTGAACAGTGAAATTGTTTTGCACACCTCCCTCCCCCGGAGACTACAGGAGGGTCATGAGTGCCCCATGCTGGGAATTTCTTAAATCTCTTTGGAACCACAGTAAATACCCCACTTAAAACTGAGGTTTGCCGCCAAGTCTGTTCCACACGGCAGATCCTACCACCACNTGACAGAGCAACCCCCCAAAGTGCTGTTTCCTGGCCCAGTTTCGTGGGAAACAAGAGCTTGAGTTCTTGTCTCCACTGGTAACTGCGGTTCTAGAGAGCTGAGTGCAAGCATGGTTGCCTGTTTCTCTGAGGCNCTTCCCAGAAGTGCAATGGCTGAAGCACCACCAGAGGGGACTGCAAGCTTCTACCTGAGACTTCATCAGACAGTCAAGCTCATTCGTGGAAACTCTTGTCTAATCTGAACCCTATCCCCACCCCAAATTAAATTACTCATTTTTTTCTGCTGTACCTTTATGTCCCATCACCCATTCATGTTCCTGTTAAGACAATTTTGTTTTTTGTTAAAAAAAAATAAAGCTTTGGGACAAAATGGAATGATCTTGATTGGAATCTTTCTCCCATTGCCCAAGCTGGCTCCACAGGGCTCATGATACTGTTTCCTGAATTCAAAACTAGGACTCATGGTCTGAGCAGAGAATTCTATCACATTTCCTCCAGGGACAGATGGAAGCCAGCAGCATGTAGTTTGGATGATGAAATATTGGGATTTACAGGATTATGCATTCAGTCCTGGGGTTGCAGAAAATGAAATCAGAATGGTATTCTAAAACTTGAGACATATGTCCACTGACTCATAAGCTTGTTTTGGTTCTTGAACCTAATAGCAAACATGAGACCATATCTCAGGGGGCAGAGTGGTCAGCAGACCCCTCCAAGTTCACTTCTGATTGCATTAAATAAGTGTGGGTCTAATCACGTGGGTCCTATGAGTTGAATCCTATAGGTGGGGTCAGATCTCACATCAGAGGTGTTTAGTTTTGTTCCTTTACTTTGATNGACATCTTTCTGCAGGCACTGTACTTCTGCCTTATTGCTTCCATATTCCTGAGCNCACATTAGTCCATCAGTAATCACTGGTCTCTCCACAAATAGCTTCTCTGTAAAACATTATTTCTGACANTAACAGGACATCATCTCAATATGTCCATCCACATCCAATTAGCCTTTCAAANTGTCATGTTTGCTATGTCTTTCTTCCCCTTTAAAAATGTCTTGCCTTCACTCCTTGAACATTTTAGCAGGAAAGTAAGGAAAATGATAGCCACACCCTAACTGTCTTGCATTCTCCCTTGCTTTGAAACAAGGCAATACTACCAACATCAGGGTTTCTAGAAGATAGAAACTGTGGTGATGGAAAGATGGCTCCCTGGTTAAGAACATTGGATCCTCTGGAAGAGGCTCTGGGTTTGGTTCCCATTACCTACATGAAGACTCACAGCTATCTATAACATCAGTTCCAGGGGATCTGATGTCCTCCTCTGGCCCTGTCTCTTATACACATCTAGATGTGTATAAGAGACAGGGTAAACACTCATACACATAAAATGAAAATAAACATCTTTTAAAAAAAAATAGATCCTACTCCACCAAAACCAAGAGTCTAACTAAATTGATAAGACTTGTATCATTCCCAATGTGTTCTCTGCCTCTTGCTCAAAGTTTGAGACGTTAGCTCTCAGCTATGCCTGATGCCATGCTCTGCCATCATGGACTCCTGTCTCTTATACACATCTAGATGTGTATAAGAGACAGCTCCAGAACTGTAAGCCCTTAATGTTCTCTTCTACAAGTTGCTTTGGTCGTGGTGTTTTATCACAGCAATAAAATATAACTAAGACAGAAAAGTTGATCAGCCCTAGATCAACTATGATCGTGAGATCAAAGAGGTAGCTTACGATCCCCTCTCTCTACAACNTTTGGTCCATTCTGCCTAACCCTGGACTCATCTTGAGTAGAGGGNACATATGCACAAGGGCACAGAAGAAGGAACAAACAAAGCACGTGCATAGAATGAGGTGGATTACCCGGCAGAGGCAACAGAAAGGGGCAGAGTTTCTTTTAGCCCATGGTCTGAGAGGGCACAGTTCACCATGGTGAGGAAGGCATGGTGAGTTCATGGCAGGGAATTGTATGGCTGCTGCTTGTTTGTGGCGTCAACCAGGAAGCAGGAAGCATGGGCTGGAAGTTGCAGCCTCAAAGCCCATTCCCCATTGACCCACTTCTTCCATCTAGGTTCCAATTCACAAAGATTCAAAAGCCTCCCAAACTATTACAACCAGTTGGAGACCTAGTGTTCAGACATGTGTACCTGTGGGAGACATTTTACATTTAAATTATAAGACTACAGGGTAGGGTTGCAGTGAGGGATGAAATGAGGTCAGAGAAAGACTCTCTAGGGTGAAGCATCAGAATTTTAATCTAAGGAATCAACGACTACCAGATGTATAGCGAAGTGGAGGGTCATCCTCAAGATGTGTTTTGAAGACGATAATGTTGGCTGCAGTGTGGAGTGGGTCCTACTTAGTGATGAGGAGAAGGCAGTCTAGAAGGTCTCTTATAGAAATGCTCTTTTGTAGATAGGAGATGGACAGTATTTTAAGAACGAAAAAGAGGCACTGAAGATGGAATCTACATTACCTCAGTCCTCTGTTCCAGTGCAGTCAGCACAGGATTTTCAGGTAGAAATTATACAAACATATACCACTTTAGAGAACCACAGACACAGGCAGAATGTCGCTTGCTCTTTTGAGTNAGACATTATATTAAGACATTCGGCACTATTGGATGGATCTCCACCTGATTTCCTGCACAGCTCAGTCATTGATGGATCTGGATTTTGCCACTGCAGTCTTCCCGGCAGATGTCCACAGAGCCTGGAGACTGGCTTTAGTGGACGGTGTGGCCACACAAGCAATGTCAAGAGCTAACAGTGACACCCTGTTTGCTTAGAGCCCACCCTGGACTCTCAGGGCAGTTTACTTCTCNAGAGAGAAATCAAAACAAAGGGCATGTGACCCTTCCCCAGATGTGGAAAGAAACCATTGGGAGATCTTTCTGGTGTTCTAATGGTTCCTCAGCCCTTCCTTAGGAATATGGACTTGCCATGGAGTCACACAAAATGCTACCTACTTCATGAGGTAGGAAAGACAACCGTAGAGTGAGGACTGGGCAGACAACGTGAATTCAAGGCCTTTATTCTCAGCTCTGAGGCCACAGAAAACTTGTTTACATGACAACTGTCCTGCCTCCTGACCAGGCTATGCTGAAGATCAGTGATAAAATGAAGGACAATTTGATTGATTGAAAAAGTGACCTTCAGACCAGGTCTCAAAGGACAAGAAGTATTGGTCATGATGATCTAACCATGTGAATATATATTTTATCGACAATGTCACTGGGGGACCACACCAGGCAAGTCACCTGGAAAGCACCCAGTTGAATCAGACCAAGGTCTCCCCTTTGGGGGAGCGATTAGTTTTTCAGGGCTCACTTGAAACACACACAGATTATCAGAAATTATTGGGCAACAAGGACTACCTGCATTTTAATGTTCTCCTAGGACAGGATCAAATCTCTTTTAAAAACTGAAAATTGGGTACATGGAGACTAGCNGGTGCTTCAATACCCCAGCTTGAAGTAGGGTGTAGGGGTGGAGTGATATTCAGATGCAAAATGACCAGGACCCTATGCCAGCCAGACCAGTAAAAGGCGAAGGAAGATTTAATCCCCCCATTTGTTTTCAACTTTGTGATGTCTAATACTCACAGAGCCTTGACTGTATTATAGGTCCTTTGGAAATCAATTTTTCTCATTTTAAAAGCAGTCCACGGATTGCTGTAAACTACAGGGAGCTAAGACTTAAAAGATCAAATATCTGAGTAAGGTTGTGTTGTTAGTGGTAAGGTTCAAAACCAAAGAGCGTGTTTTAAATGTAAGGACTGGAGATCAAAGGATCAGTGGTCATGCTGAATGTGACAGTTTTGTTGGAGGAGTGGATAGTGGCAGAGACCAAGTTCAAGGTGATGTCACCATAGAATCCTGGACATAGNTCAGCCCAGAGGTGACTCTGATGTGCCTGTCTTCAAGTCATGTGAANGACCAACCACAGGATGTATCTCTCCCATACTGGCTGTTTGAACATTATACTCTACATGTAGTAAATGAATAAATATTTTAGCTTANCTTTCTATTACATTGATTTCTTATTGTAAGAGCTTTTTATTTATTTTGAAATACTTAGACTCACAAGAAGTTGTAAAAACAGTAAAAGGGAGTTTTGTTGACCTTTTACCCAGATTTCCCTAATGATTACATCTCACTATGCGTCGTCAGAGCCATGTATACCACTGGCATCACCATTATACCGCTAACTAAAGAGTAGACTACATTTGAATTTGCCATTATTTATACACATTTCTTGGAGTGTATGGTTCTGTGAAATACTATCATATGTGTAATGTTCCTTTCTTTAAAACAGCTGATCCGCCTGTCCTGGTTAGCCTTAATTGTCAACTTGACATAGCATGGAGTCATGCAAGAGAAGAAGCCTCAATTGTGGACTTGCTTAGATCAGTTGGTCTGTGGGCACGCCCATGAGGGATTCTCCTGATCATTAACAGATGTAGGAGGGCCCAGGCCACTGTGAGCAACACCATTCCNAGGGCAGGNAGTCCTGGGCTGTACAAAAAACGTTAGTTAAGCATGAGTCAGTGGGCGAGCTGTGGAGTGCACTATTCCTCTGTGGCTTCTGTTTCAGGTTCTTGCCTTGAGTTCCTGCCCTGACTTCCCTCAACAATGGACTNAGACCTGGAAGTGTAATATAAAATAAATCCTTTCCTCCTCCTCCTTCACAAGGACCCTTCTCTCCAAGAACACCGTCATGTAATTGTTAAGTGCAGTTGATGCCATCTAGCAGGAGAAGCAGCTGGGAATGAGGGGAAGAATCCTGAACTGGGAATCAGGAGGTTTTGTCTCCAACTTAATGTGGGATGATAGCCAGGCTACTCCTGTGCTGGGAACAATCCTGTGCTGAGTTATCAGGGAACAGTGGCTGGAAGTTGGGAGGCCTCAACAAAGTGCCATCAGTGTGCTAAAGATGAGCATGTGAGTCTTCCAGACACGGGTCCTGTCCTGCCTCTGTGCTGATGAGTCCTGCCTGACTCTTTGGACATNCCAGTTGAGCTGACTTTTGGGTTCTTTTGGATTTGTGACTAGAGATGCTGCAATATTGACCTCTTCAGGCTGTTGGAAGGATCAAATGAGGAAACATGGGAACACAATTCTTGCAGAATGATGTGGTATAGTAGCTTCTCAAAGAATGCCAGGTTTTGTTATCATTGGTTTCATACATTTGATTATGCCTGAAATTTCTTCTTTAAGTAAATCTCATTACCATATAACCAGAGGACTCATCCCTACTTCTATAACACCCCTCAACTAGAAATACTTTCTTCTTCATTCAAATTCAAAGTGCTAAAAAGCCAAAGGAAGGGCACAGTGGACCTCAAAGACAACTGCTGACCTAGCTTCTCTGTTCTCACTATTCAAACAGCATCTACCAGTGACAGCCAGATCGAACATCTGCTTCCTACCCATCCATCTCTATTTTGTGTTTTCTGTACCACACCATGTACTGCCATTCAAAAGAGATATAGCTTACTGTTACAAAGGTGATTGGACAAGTATCAGATGTTCACAGCATTTTCCCAGTGATTCCTTTTGCAACACATTGTAGGAAAATTTTACATGTTGCAAGCCATCATGAGAGAAATTGTTCAAGAATTACCCTCAATTGTGTGCCAGAATTAACCTAAATGAGATTTCCCGAGGGAAATGAGCAATCTGGATGACATACTTGGTGGTGAATTTCCCAGGGAGGAGGTTCTGTCCATTGTGGCAGGGAGGGTGGTGCCAGGCATTCAGAGAGTGGCAGGAGGGTTCCAACTCCCTAATGGGAAGCAGGTGTTCTCTGTGTGCTTCACAAATACACAAGGCAAGGCAACCTCAACTGGCTGGCTAGGTGACCCTGAGAGGTAAAACATGTTGCCTAAATAGGCATGCCATTACAGCAGTGTGGGAGAATATTAAAATGGTTTGGAGCTAACACCAATTTTCTTGTATTTATGGGGAGCTCGTTTGTGGAAATACATATGGAGGCTAAAACTTTTATGGATGACATTCTGTTGAAAGAAGTCTTCTGCATATGATAAATATCTCTCTCATGTCACTGTGAGGAATGTAGATGAATACCACCTTCTTGGGAAAGCAATTCAGTAATCCATGCTGCTTCAAGCACTGCATTCTTCTTCTAGGAATTTATGCAAAGGAAATGATAAGAAATGAGGCCAACAATTTCAGAATGATAGGGCTCATCACAGTGTTATTATCAATACTAAACATTGGCATCATCCTTAGCGTTCAACATAGGGAAATGGTTAAANAACATGTAGAACCCCTGGGAAATGTTGGATGGCTCTTTCTCCCAGTATGATTTTCATTAAAATGTTCTTGAAGGTGTGCTTGTCCCCTTGACCCTCTGTATCATTCAGCAAGTTTTCTGAGCTAATCACAAGACAGTACCAATGTGATGTTAGGCACATCAGAACAGCCAGGAAGAGGAACCAGACATGGCCCCTGCTTAGAGTCGAACCTGAGTTAACAAACCACAGCTTCCTGCCAGATCTGGCCCAACCTCTGTGTTTGTAAATAGAGACTGACCAAAANACAAACATTGCCATTTGTTTACTTATTGTTTCTGGCTTTTGGGGGCGTTTAACAGTAGAGCTGGGTAGTAACACAGACAGTCTGGCCCACGAAGACTAACATTTATANTCTGGCTCTTAAAAAAAAGTTGCCAGTCATTGGTCTAAACAGAAAGACACAAAGAAGTGACTTCAATATGACTTGGCAATTGTAAGGGTGGTGGGCACAGATCCTGTGAGGCAAGACTGAGGCTCAGGTAGTTGCTCTCAATTGACCCTGAATGCCTGATCCTGAATCATCTATTCCCTCTTTGCTCTGTTCTAATCTGGCTTAATTANTATATAGAATGCAAAGGGTTATTATCTAAAGGGCCAGGGAAATGGCTCAGCTTGTAAAGTGCTTGTTGCATAAGTGTGAGAACCTGAATTTGGATCCACAGCACCCATGTAAAAAGTGGGGTGTGGTGGTACACCCTTGCAATCCCACTGCTGGGGAGGGAGAGACAGAAGGGTCTCTGATGTTTGCTGACCAGTCGGCCAAGTTGAACCAGCATGCTCTAGGTGCAGTGAGAGACCTTGACTTACAAACAAGGAAGGAGTAGAGGAAAAGACATCTTATGTTGACCTCTGGCACCAGCATGTACNTGTGGGTATGTGCATGCACATACATGCACGGAATGCACACAAACCTGCATGCATACATACTTGCACACATACAAACATGAACATGTACATGCACATACACAGAGAGTTGTCCTACTGCAAGTCTTCAACTTTTAGGGTGCTAGGGATCAAACCCAGGGCCTTGAGCNAGGCAAGTGCTCTACCACTGAGCTACATTCCCCAGCCCTCTTTTTTTTTTAAGTGGTGGGGGCGGAAACCCATTCATTTAAAAGAAAACTTTGTATAGAACCACAGAACTTCCCTACACCAAATGAGAAAAGCAGAGTCTCTCAGGCTGAAGAAGGGCTGCCAGGGTGTGCAAGTCCAGCAGTCCCCCTTCATGCCTGCTCTCCTTCCTCAGGGCCAGGGTTTCTCCATTCTGGCCCTGGTGACATTTGGCCTGGGATGTTCTCTCTTGCAGCAGCTGTCTTATGCACTGTATAGTGTTTGGCTCTACCTGTTAGGTGTCTGGCTCACTCTTCCTCCTTATTGTGATAAATGAATCAGATACTGCCAAGTACCTCCAAAGGAGAATGAGCTGCTTCAGGAATCTCTGCTTTAGGTTATATCACAGCTTATAGGATGTCTAGGAACACACAACACCTCTACAGAAGGCTTCAAAATGATGGCAGTTTCATAGAAATGTCAAATTTGTCCTGGGCTATGCCAGAGAAGACAATGAGTAAATAATAGTAGATTGTTTAATTAAAAAAATAGTTCCTTCCTGCTATCCACCTAGAGTTCTCTAGTTGCCTTTTAGCTTAACTTCAGTATCGAGCACAGTGTATACCACACAGTAGGTGTTTAGGAGGTGTTTGCTGAATAAAAGAGCTGCTACCTGAGGGCTCCGTTGGTAAAGTACTGGCCTTACCAGCATGATGATTGGGTTTGATCCCCAGAACACACATGAAAATGCCAGGAATGGTGGCAGGAACTTGTAATTCCAGGGTTGAAAAGGTGGAGACTGGAGGATCCCTGGGGCTCACTGGTCAAGTAGACTAGCTCACTGGTGAGTGTCAGGCTGATGAAGAGAGATGCTATCTCAAAGGAGGTGGGTGGTGTTCCTGAGGACAACACCTGAGGTTGTCCTCTGGCCTCCACACGGATGTGCAAATGTACACACACATCTGCACATACAAATGGGTACCCACCAAACATGAANACATGTGTGTGTGAACACTGAAAAAATCTCCTGCCTGGGGAATCCAGAGATTAGAGTTATAGGACCAATCTGTTCTCAGAACTGGATCATCTCTAAGGTCCCTTTTGGTGTCAGATTGTTTCTGAAACAAACAAACAAACAAACAAACAAACAAACAAACAAACAAAAAAGAGATAAAGCCTTGGTCTAAAAAAAAAAATCGGAACCAGAAATCACTGGAAAAAAAATAGACACCGTCACTCTTTTGAAGGGTAGAAATGGCAACAGTATTAAAGAGAGTTGGATTCCTTGGTGAAGGCAATTGGGAAACTTGTGACTGCTTTTAATCAAGCTTACGGTTGTCACATTTCAGGGCCCATCCTGTTTCATCAGAGAGTAGCACCTCACCAAGGGATTCAAGAAGAGAACGCTTGCACTCCTGTAGGATACATTGGGTAGGAACCAAGTGCAGCACTGTTTACAGACCTGAGAAAATGAGCCCTGTCGGGCAATGATTGGGGTGGAAACATCCCAAGCTACAATGCCCAAACCCTTAGCTTTCATGTCCTAACTTCCCAGGG
>LZPO01007956.1:210790-226656 GCA_001675575.1 Neotoma lepida
AAGTGATGTGCTGTGACATCCCCAACCTCAAGCTTAATAAGGCAAATATTGGTGAAAATGATCCTCCTTAAGGACAACAAAACATTGCCACAAAAATTCATTTTCTTTAAAATCCTAGTATTTGTTTTTGAGATATTCATCTAAATATCAAGGATGTACAGAAGTTTAAGAAAATAATGTATGCATAGGGTAAATAAATACTTGGAAAGTAAACAATGGAAAGTGAGTCTTCTCATTCCAGGACCTTTAATTTTGAGTCCCAATTTTCAAAAAAGAAAATGTATCTAGTTTCCTATATCCATGTCTTCTGAACCTGAAGATTTAACCACTCTACGGAAAACATTTGAGGAACAAAATAATACCAATACCAACGATGTAGAGACATTTTCCTTCTTGTCATCTGTCCCTAGACACTGCAATGTGTGAAATGACATTCTCTGAAGAAGTCACACCTATCATTCAGAACCTACAGGCTGACGTTGGCTGTCTAGAACATTATGATTTGCAGAGTGATGGAATATTCCAGAAAAGAGTCAAAGTCATCTTTAGCTAACTTCTGTTCCTTTAAATAACACTTTACTATCAACCCCTCTGTATTCTACCTAACATCATCCTGACTACCAGATAAAACTCTTGGAAAATATAGCTAAGCAGATAGACTTATAGCCTCCACCAACCCTAAAGCTAAGAATTCTATAACACATAAAAAGTATAGAAGAGAACCTCCTCTTGACTGTAGCCCACCTAGGTGACTATTTCCTCCACTACATAGGGAGTTTGAGGCCAGCCTGGGCTAAATGAGACTTGGTCTCAATTTTTTTGTTTTTAATTTTGCTTTCCAAGGGAAAGTGTTTGTGTGTGTGTGTGTGTGTGTGGTGTGTGTGTGTGTGTGTACGTGTCCATATTCCCACCCAATAAATCTCCTGTTTGGCAGAAAATGTTAGCTTCCATGAAAGAGTCTTTTTGTCCCCTTCTATCTAAGAAGCTTTTTCATTACAAGCCTGGAAGTAAAGGTAAGTGNTGTGGGGACTCAAGGACCTCTTGGCTCTTCTCCCATGTCCAAATTATGTCCCAGGAAATGCAGTCCTCTATACTGCACTCAGCTAATAGGAGTGACAGCTCAGAGAGCTTCAAGTCTGGCCTTAATAAATGGGCTGTACACAAATGTGACCAAAGCATATTTTTTTTGTAGAGAAGGGGCTTTAAATAGCATTGAATGCTTGTGAGCACAAGGCCATGTGACGGCAGGAAGTATCTGACCATCTTAATGGGATGGGGCTTTTGTGCACAAACAATGGTCAGCAAACCACAGCTCGGCAGAGAGCCAGTAGGATGGTTTTCATCTGTGGTGGTGTGGAGAGGCCTTAAAGAGCCACTAATCAGAAAAGAAAAAAAAAAAGAGAATGGAGTGATTCAGGTGCAGTAAGACGGTGTTCTCATGAGAGACCCCACATAGGTGATGGTCCAGCTTACAAGGGCTGGGCACTTCCTTCAACCCTGCTGCTGCCCTGAGCATGGCAGTTAGCTTTATCCTGTGAGACTCTCTGCCTCTGACCTCTGAAGTGAATTTTACTCTTGTTTTTAACATACCTTTCTTCCACTTGCTCCTTCTGTCCTATCAGTGAGCTCTTCCCAAATTCCCTCTCTGACCAGGGTCCTTGTCTGAGTAGAATCCCTCCCAAAGCACATGGGGATTTAAGAATGTTACTTGTCCAGGGGCTGAAGAGATGGGTCACGTGCCTGCCAAGCAAGCCTGAAGCCCCAAGTTCAGATCCCCAGCACCCACATAAAAAGGCCAGGCATGGTCACTCATATCTGCAGTCCTAGCACAGAAGAGGTAGAGATGGAGGCCTTCTGAAGCTCACTATTTAGTTTAGACAGCCAGTGAGTTCCTGGCTCAGAGAGAGACCCTGTCTCAAATAGATACACTAGGAAGTGATTGAGGAAGACAGGTAATGTTGACTTTGACCCCCACAAGAATGAACATATCACATATAACACACACACACTTACACACATTCACACACATTCACANACACACACTCTTACATACANACACACACACTCATGCACACTCACATGATCTGCTCTCAAGGAACACTACCAACTCATCTACATCACTGCAGCGGCTTCCATGGGCTGATCATTCTGGGTGTCCTTCAAGGTGCTTCACACATTCTACTTAATGCTCTTAACCACCCAGTGAGGCGGTTCCTCTGGGTCCTTATTTGAAAGATGACAAACTTAATTTTGCACGGAAGAGCCAANGGAGGACTTTCCTCAAGNGAGGGAGTGGGTAGCCAGCAGAGCTAGGACCAGAGTGGGGTTATCTGTGCCCAGTCTCATGCTCCCACCCAGCAGAGCTAGGACCAGAGTGGGGTTATCTGTGCCCAGTNAGTGGGGTTATCTGTGCCCAGTCTCATGCTCCCACCCAGCAGAGCTAGGACCAGAGTGGGGTTATCTGTGCCCAGTCTCATGCTCCCACCCAGCATGCTGCTCTGACTCTCCTTTCAGCTGTTTACTTCACAATCTAGCAGAGGGAAGGCACACCAGTTCAAAAGCATCGCTTGTTAGAACCCATTGCAGAGATGAGTACAATAACCCATAATGCTACAGTCAGAACTTGTCCCCTCAAAAGCAGTACTGCTGCAGATGCCACATGCTCTCACTTAAGTGGAAATGAAAATTAATCTCAGAGGATGAGAGAATAGAATAGTGGTTACCAGAGCCTGGACGGGAAGGAATATGGAGAAGGGGAGACTCGAAATAAAGGTGGATGATACATACACAAATACAGTTGGATGGGAGGGACACTTTCTTTTTTAAAAAGACTTTATTTTTAATATGTTTAATTATGTATATGTTTGACTGAATGTAGGTTGTACACGTGAGTGAGATCCCTGCAGAGGAGGTTGGAAGAGAGCATCCCTGAAGCTGGAGTTACAGGTAGTTATTGAGCCCTCCAGTGTGCATGTTAGGAAATGAACTTGGGTCTTCTGCAGGAGCAGCAAATGTTCATAACCACTGAACCATCTCTCCCCAGCTCTGGGAGAGACAACTTCTATTGCTCCACGGCAGAGCAGGGTAACTACAGCTGANATAATGAATTTTAAATGTTCAAATAGCTAGTAGAGGGTTTTGAATAGTCTCANTATGCAGAATGATGCACATCTGAGGGGACCATGGTCTGCAGCTTAAATGCATGTATTTTGATGTCACACTACACTCTATAAATATTGACAATCTATACATGTTAATTAAAATAAAATGCATTTAAAAATAACATTAAAAAAGACTGTTGTATTAGTTAATGTTCTATCACTGTAATAAAACACCATGACCAAGGCAACTTACAAAATAAAGGAGTTAATTAGCCTTAGGGTTCCAGAGGGTCAGAGGCCATAGTGGTGGAACAAAGACATGATGGTGGGGACAGCTGAGAGCTCACACCTCACATTGTAAGCAGGAGGCAGANGGAGCACATTTAAAATGGCTGAGTCTTTCAGAANCTCAGAATCCTCCCCCAGGGACGTACTTCTCCAGCAAGACCACAGCTCCTAATCCTTCCCAAATAACACCCAAATACAGAGACTTATGGGGACCATCTTTTTCAAACCACCACAGCTGTGCCTGAGGTGAGGCACTGTGTGTCCCCAGTCAGATCCACCCGACTCTCAGCGGAGTCTTTCTCCAAGCTGAGGGTGATCATTGGTGCCTGACAGACAGGAGCTGACAAAGACCAAGATTTGAAGAGTCTAACTTTCAGGGTCATCAGGAAAATACTTTTGGGAGCATTTGCCTGTTGGTGGTCAATCAAAGCCNACAAGTTACCAAGAGTTTGATTTTTGAAGGAATTTATTTGTGTATGTTGCATGTGTGTGCTCATGTGTACATGTATGTGTGTGTACGTGCTCATGTGTGTGCGTGCACATGTGTTTGTGCCAGAAGTCACTGTCAGGTGTAGTCTTGGGTTGCTCCTCATCTTATTTTTTAGATAGGATCTCTCACTGCACCTGGAGTTCGTTGATTTGGCTAGGCTGACTAGACAGTGAGCCCCAAGTATTTGTCCATTTCCCCCCAACTCCCACCCTCAACTGCTAGGTTTACAGACTACCTTGCCCGGCTTTTAGGTAGGATTTGAACCCAGGTCTGTAGGAGAATGTTTTGTCCAGTCCTGCCCAGCTCCTGCAGCCACTCAGACCCAAATAAACACACAGAGTCTTATATTAATTATGAACTGTATGGCCATTAGCTCAGGCTTATTACTGACTAGTTCTTATACTTAACCCATTTCTATAAATCTATACTTGCCACGTGGCTCGTGGCTTACTGATACCTTTACATCTTGCTTCTCTTGGTGGCTGCTAGTAGCGTCTGCCCTGCTCTGCTTTCTTCTCTCTCTCTAGTTAGAATCTCCCGCCTAACTTTATTCTGTCTCACCATTGGCCAACAGCTTTATTTATCAACCAATCAGAGCAACACACATTCACAGCACACAGAATGGCATCCCCATCACAGGTCCTCATGCTTGCCCAGCAGACACTTCACCAACTGAGCCACCTCCTCGGGCCATTTGTCCTTTACTGCTGATTGCTTCTTCCTTTATGCTCTTTGCTTTCCTGTCCCAACTTCACTTTCAAATAAAGAGCAAGTTGTCAAGTAAGATGTCAAACTGTGGAGACCTGAATAAAACAACTATTGCATAAGACAAATGCCTCATACACAGCCTGTTGTTTGTGGGCTTGTGGCAGGGATAGGCCCAGACAAGAGCAGAAAGAACCTTGATTTCCATTTCCTCTCACTCACGAACTAGGCTTCATCTGTCTCTGTGCCATCAGGAAAAAAAAATCTTATGTGGAAGCTGCCTGTGAGGTTGTCTTATAAGTGTAAATAAACAAGGTCCAACATGAGATGCAGGAGAAAAATTAATCAGGACCAGGCAATGCTTCCAAACCACGCCTAGCGCTCGCCAGGAAAACCAAACTTTGTATTTAAAACATAACAGGGGGGAAAAGTGCATCATTTTGATCCAAAACACATAAACTGTGGACAGGGAAATTCATTTGCCCAACACTCAGANTGGCTTGAAAACAGACATGCATTCAGAGCCTGGGCATGGGAAGCCAGTCAGCACTCTCTGGTCATGGGAACCACAGCTAACGATTCCAGCATGCTGGGGAACCACAGAAGAGCCTAAGGAGTCTGTTCTGACCACATGGCATTTGGATTTTAGCCTGTTAGTTGCAGAAAGCCTCAGGAAATGGACCAAAAAAGTCACCTAGACCAAGGTTAGTTGAGTGGCAGAAAAAGGTAGACATTCCAGGAAGGATGACTGGTGGCAGAGATCGGGCAATGCCAANAGAGGCAGGAAGGGGGAGGCAGACATTCAGAAAACATGTCCATGGAACACAGAGCAGGACTTTTTGACCCCTGCATGTCACAGCCCAAGAATAACTAGTGATAGTAGCTGATGTCCCTAGAGTCATGGCCTCCATGCTTGCCAGTGGTTNTCTTATTGAATTCTTTTACCAGCTTGGAGGTAGGTCTGATGATTACTCACTTGACAGATGGGAAAACTGAGGCCCAGCGAGGCCAAGTCATTCACTTCCCTAAGCTATTTCAGTTAAGAAGACATGAATACAGACGCTAACCACACCATCTCCCTGTGAACAGTGTGAAATGGTCACNCATTTTGTAGCTTGGGGTACTGGGTGCTGTGATTAGAAACGTAGAAACCAGAATGCCAGAGCATCTTATTTGTTTGGTTTCTCTCATTAGCATGAACCTTACACATCACAGAGGAAAACAGCGGGCTGTCACAAGACGCCCAAGCCTATACTATGTGTGTGTGTGTGAGCGCATGTGTGCGGGCACGTGGGTGCATGTACATGTGTCAGGCACATGTGGAGGCAAGAAGTCAATCTTGAATGTCATCTCTCAGATCTTGTTGCTGTTGAGACAGCGTCTCTCCTTGGCCTGGAACTTGATGATTACACTAGGCTGGCCAGCAAGCCCCAGGAATCCATCCATCTCCACCTCTCCTGTGCTAGGATTACAAGCGCACATCACTGTACCTAGATTTTTAACATGGGGATTGAGCTCAGGTTCTCTTTCTTATACAGCAAGCTCTTTACTGACTGAGCTACTGCCCTCCACTATACTTTGAAGCCTTTTCTAACTCCCAGTTAACTAAAACCACAGGAACCAAGAAGGGCTGACTGCTACACTGCAGGGCCACTTCCCTCTGGGCCTATCTCTGCCTGTTTTTTATTCCCAGGAGCTTCAAAGTCTCAGTCCCTAAGACTCTTCTCCCTCAGGAACCCTCTTCTCACAGACTGGCTGTTCTTTGCTTCCTGCTGCTGTTATAAACACCATGACTAAAAACAACCTGGGGAGAAAGGGTTTATTTCATCTTACAGGTTCCATCCACTCTGTCATCAAGGGAAGTCAGAGCAGGAGCTCTAGGCAGGAACCTGGGAGTAGAAACTGAAACAGTGACCACAGAGGAGTGCTGTTTCCCAGCCTAGGCATGGTACTGCCCACAGTGGGCTGGACCTNCTTATACCAATTAACAATAATGAGAAATGCCCNCAGANATGTCCACAGGCCAATAGCATGAAAGGAATTTCTCAATTGAGGTTCCCCTTTCCCAGGTGACTCTAGGTTTGTGTCAAGTTGACAGCTGAAGCTAAGTACGACACTGCATCGGAGGTGTCATCCAGTCTCCACAGCTCTTCTTTCCCTGATATCCTAGAAGAAGGAAAAAAGCACAGGCCTTATTCATCTCATGAGCTCTATCAGCCACTAAGCAAGGCCATGAAAAGAGACACAGGCATTTGGTAAGGCTGTTTATTGGTCTTTCCTTCCCTTTAAGACTCCCTTGTTAATGAAACTGAAGTGACCCAAGCCCATGGAGGCCTTGTAGTCACCTTCTTCCCAAAGTTCTTTCTCCACCCTGAGGGTATGCTAGAACCATCTGCGGAGGGGGACTTTGGAGGTGATGGGTATTCAACTCTTGCTCCTAAGATAGCTTTACTTGCCCTGGTGCAGAGCTGGTGCAGGCCTGGCCATGGTGATCACTTCAGAGTTCTTCAGGAGATCATGTTGTATGCCTACTGTTCTGGCCAACAGACCCGGTCCCTTCCTCCTGGAGCTCCTCATGCCAGCCTGTCCAATGCAGTGAGTCTTCACTGAAGGAAGTCCTATCACCCCAGGCCATATCTGCAAATGTCTAGAGATAATTTTGATTCTACCACCAGCAGCAAGGGAGGATATGTCATTGGCATCTGGTGGACAGTGGCTGTGGGTGACGGGAGAGGATGTGGATGCTGCTGAACATTCTGCAATGCACAGGGCTGCTCNGTGGCAAAGGATGGTGTTACCTTTGAGAAATCACTGTCAGAAATGGAGACACGAATTCATGAGTTCCAATTTCCCAAGGGATCCGAGGGCCCTGCTTAGGGGCCTCTGTCNTTGTGAGGCTCTTTCTTGCCTAGGTATCCTAGGTTGATGCTATCATCCCTTTTTTTTCCCAGGCTCTTGGGCATGCAAAGTAAGGCACACACTGTGGAGCTGCATCCCCAAGCTCCTGTGACCATCTCCAAACAATGCAGTGGAGGCCTATGGACTCTACACTTGAGAGGGCGGGGAGAAGCCGCTCTCTGTCTTCAGAGCAGGGACCCCAGCTTCATATTCTCCTGACAGTCATGCTCAGAGCGCTCACACCTCTTTAATTACATGAAGAAAGTTCTCAGGGAAAGCATGACAAGAAACAAGAACCCTGAAATTGTGGGTAAAATATAAACAAATGTTTTGGCTGATGTAGCGCGCATTTTTAAATCACACAGCGTGTTTTTAGAGTGCACTGAGCCCTGCCTAGAATGGCTCCAATTAAAGATCAAAGGCGGTGCCGTGACAAGACAGAGTGGTGCTCCAAGCCAACTTAACATGCCTGCTTCCCCTCCCCGCAAACAGCCATGTGGTCATCCGTTTCCCTCAGAAGGGTTCGTCTGAAGCCCCCATTAAGACAGCGAGGATTGATTAAAGGATGATTTATTTATTTATTTATTTATGGTCTGTTTAGTTTCTGTTTTATGGTGGGGGGTGCTTTAGAGTACAGTTAGATAGCAACACATTTAAATAAAAGGAAAACTCTGATAGAAATGGAGCCAGCTTTCAAAGACATATACGTCTGAGGCCTGGAGAGTGGAAAATATCCAGACATTCAAGCTTGAGGCAGGAGATAGAAAACTGGCCAAGGGTGGACAGAGGCCCCTCTGTGAGCACACAGGGGACCTGGCCACATGGGCCTTGGGTGCAAAGGTACCTCCCAAGATCCTAGAGCCCAGATGCTCCTACCCTGTTGTGTGGGCAAAGCACAGAGGAAATAAGCCAGCAAGTACTGAGGCTTTGGTCAGCAGATCAGAGTGGTGGGCTGGCTGCTGCGGACATGATGGATTTGATCTGGCTGGGGACAGGGCACATAAAAAGCAAAGCTTACAGAGAGGCTGGAAGCTGTGGGTTTGGGGAACAGAGTGAGGGTGAGTCTGGAGGGGAAGAAAGCATGTCAATCAATGTCAGAAAGGAATAATTGGGGGAGATATCTATGAATCATGCTATGTGTTATGTCTCTAGCTCTGAGTCAGTCAAACTATTCTGACCAACAGAGAAGCAATAGAGGTAAGCACCCCACGATATGATCCCAGCACCCAGAAGTGGAGGCAGGAAGATCTGAGGTCATCCTTAAATACATTGTCAGTTTGAGGCCAAGCAGACCTACATGAGACCCTGCGTCAGAAACAGCTGGGAAGATAACTCAGCAGTTAAAATACTTGCCATGAAGTGTGAAGACCAGAGCTTGGACTCCCAGAAGCCCACTTAAAGGCCAGCTGGGCACAGTGGCCCCCCTGTAATTCCAGCCCTAAGTGGTGGAGACTGAGCATGCTCAGAGCAAGCTGGCTAGGGAGACTAGCCATATTGGTAAGCTCTGGATTTGACTGAAGGACGAGCCCTGCCTCAAAGAATGAGGTGGAAGAGTGATGGAGCATGATTACCAACATCACCCTCGGGCTTCCACATGCATGCTCACACCTTCAGAGACGTGTGTCCACCTACATACAAAAACATGCAAGCCTCGCCCCCCAAACACGAACAAAATGGAAAAATGAAAAACAAAGTAGCAATGAAGTGATCAGTGCTGGGAAGACACCAAAACACGGGCAAGGGTTTGCTTTCTTTTGCTTGGACAAGTGAAGAGGGAGGTGTCTGAGTGTGGCCAGGGGACAGCGGTAGGATGGAGGTGGAGGAGCAGCCCGGAGAAGGCACCAGGGTCCTCAGGTCTTTTAGTGGTGTCTTTTGGGAAATAGTCTCCTCCACCTGGCTGTTCTCCCCTGGACAAGGCATTCCTCATCACAGTTCCCACTGAGCCTGAACTGGGGCCCAGAGACACAAAACCTGTCACCTGCCTTGCTGCCCTGATGGGGCAGGGGTCCTGGAGTGTTCCACAACCAGCTCTGGACAGTCCTTCCCACAGAAGGAGCCTTTCTGACAGAAAGCAGTTTCATTGCTCTGTTTATTCACAGTGACCCAGGCTGGTGGCAGAATGAACAGAGAGGCATATGGAGTAGGGCATGTCAGAGTATTTCAAGGGTCAGGAGAGCTGTAAGACAGACACACGTCCAAACTTGTGGTAACTGTTTTGACTTAGACTTGCTGCATTAGGTACAAAAGGGCCTCGCTTTTCTTCTCACTGGAATGCTAACAACAGCCTCCCACTCACCACAGAACTCAGTAAATATGGGCAGAATGACTAGAGGTCCACCCATATCTCCATCACTGTTGGCCCCCCTTCTCATTCCCAGGGAGGCCCCTCTCATGCTCTAGCAGGACAAGCAGCTCATGGGGTCAATGTGGGGATTTCCCACAATTGTAGGTACATCAGGGCCAACTCTCTCTCACTGTGAGACTTTCCTAGTCAGGGTTTCTATTGCTGCAATGAAACATCATGACCAAAAGCAAGTTTGGGAGAAAGGGGTTTACGCATTACACGTTACACATTATAGTCCATCACTGAAGGAAGTCTGAANAGGAACTCAAGAGCTGGAATCTGGAGGCAGGATCTCATGCAGAGGCCACTAAGGGGTGCTGTTTACTGGCTTGTTCCTCACAGCTTGCTCAGCCTGCTTTCTTACAGCACCCAGGACCACCTGCCAGGGATGGTACCACCTGCAATGGGCTGGGCCCTCCCCATCAATCACTAATTAAAATGCCTTACAGCTGGCTCTCATGGAGGCATTTCCTCAATTGACTCTCTCCTTTCAGATGACTCTAGCTTATGTTAAGTTGACATAAACTGGCCAGCACAGAGCCACAGACCATCACNCTTANNGGGCATTAAGATGTCTGAGCAAATTTATCAAGATGGATGCTCAGTTCTTTATGTGTACTGATATCCTTCATAGTCCAAGTTTCACCCAAAGGCCACTGGCAGCAGCAGCACCTGGTTGCCTGTGACAAAAGTCAAGCACCAGGTCCCACTGTGGATGGGCTCAGGAAGAAGCTGTACTTCAGCAGGACAACTAGAGGTCTATGAACACACCCTGGTCTCCATCAACATGGGGCTAGGCTTGGTGCACCTCAGCTCAAACCCCTCTTTCTGCTTCTTAGCTACTGTATAACCTTGGCTAAGTTAGTTTTTTGAAGCCCAGCATTCTCATATTTACAATGGGGACGAAAATGCATAGGGTTGTTACACAGTATTAAAGGGCCCCAGTAACACAGCTACCCAGGTTAGAATTTGGAATATTGAAAGATTTAGTGAATATCTGTCTGGTTATCTATGTGTGGTCCCCTCTAAAATACTGTCTCCCCAAGGGTACAGTGTGCCTATGGTTCCCACTTGCCTTCCATTGCATGGGTCGAAACCAAAATTCTGCCTTGAACCAGGAGATGAACCCTTTGAAACCCCCAGTTACCCCATCCCCCAGTGGAGGAAGACACAGCTCAACTGGAAAAACCTTTATTCTGAACCGAAAGCCACTTCCTGCTGCTCCCGGCACAGCACACTCCACTGAAAACCCTTTATAATCCTCACCCAGTGGAGATTTTTAAGGTTAAGAAGATATGTAACACACCCCTCAGTACCATTCCCAGCCAGGCTTCAACAGCGGTCCTCATAAGAGACTTCCCGACTCCTTACAGCATTCAGCAAGCTCTTCTGAGAGGCTGTTATGAGCTATGTGGTATCTATGTCCCTCTAAAAGCTAATCTTGTTTAGTCAAAGGCCTGCTGCTTACAGCCAAGAGTACAGAAATACAGCCTAAGTTTAGATCAACTTGGATTTTCTCCAACGAAGTCATTTCAGAAGCACTGGCCCTTGGCTACCTGGGGACCAAGAAAAGCCAGGGGTAGAGTTGAGAGTCATTGCCTCAGTCACAGGTACAGATGTCAGACCCACAGAAACCCAACTCTTGCCTCTCAAGAACCCTTCCTTGGGACAAGCAGATTCACTGAGTAAAGAAGGAACAACTAGGTCCCCCTTCACAGGAACACATGTTCTGCCAGCCCAGGGATGGGGTGGCTCTCCCTCAGCAGTAGTAGGAACATACTTATCATCCTGTAGCCCTCGGGTGGGTCTTTTTCTTTTCTTCAATGATCATCTAAANAAATTGAGTGCTAGAACCAACAAATAGAAAACTGGAACAGACCAATATCATTGATCACTACATGGACAAGATAATAGTCACCTAATGCCACACCTCTCTCTTCTCAAATACCAGAACCAACGTTCAAAAAGTTTGTTCCCAGTTATAGAGAAAGGAAGGTGGACAGGGGAGATGGCTCAGTTGGTAGAGTGGTTGCCATGCAATTCTAAGTGCTGAGGTTCCCATGAGTGCTGAGTTCAATCCCCAGCAACCATTAAAACACAAAACAAACCAAAAGCTGGCATGGTGGTACATAATCTCAGTAATGGGGAGATGGAGATAGGAGGTTTCTTGGGGTTCACTGGCCAGTCAGCCTAGCTGAATCACTGAGCATCAGGCCAGTTAGATACTGAGTCTCAACAAACAGAGTNGATAGTGACCGAGGAATGACGCTCAAGGTCGAGCTCTGGTTTCCACACTCAGGTGAACACACATACACCTACACGCATCAACATGAACATATGTGTATATATGCTGATGGCCATGTCAGAGGAGCAGCAGGTGGCAACTGACTTCAGGGTGTCAGCCCACCAGGAGGAAAATCCCTGATGGGTGAATCTCAGATTAGGCAAGGCCCTCNAGACCCCAGAACCCAGAGTATCTTTTGCTTCTGCTGTGTCTTTACATGTTTGCCACTGAAGTCTTCTTCTGGTATCTGGCATGGTGTGAATGGGTGTGGGGAGATCCCCACTGCCTGCAATATAGTGTGTTTATCTCATGGAAACACCCTGTTCTACTGGGTATTTTTACCTGTGGATTATTATGAAGATAATTTCTTCCTAAGCTGTACTGTCTAATTGATAATAATAATAATGTTAGTTTAAATAGTTTTGATGATAAAAAATAAAACAAGAAAGTGTCACACAGAACACATGAGTTTCTGTTGAGGAGCCGTATAGACTGTGGCTTAGGCTAATGATTAAGGAAAACAATTGAGTCCCAGGAGCCCAGCTAGCTTAAATTCTTTAATCTTAATGTTGGGAGATGTGCTCACAGGTTTTGGAGTGCATCACAGCTGAAACAAAGCTTTGAAAATAACTTAAAGTTAGACTAAAATGTTTTTATTAAATAGTTTTGAGGTAAAAAAAAACCCAAGAAGACAATCTAAAGTTTTAGAAAGGCACATAGTTGAGTGAGGAACTCGTTAAGGCTGGGGAACACAAAGCAGCCCAATTATCATTAGCTGACGTGCTAGGATTGGTTGATGACCAAAGGTGGTGGCTCATTCCTTGTGTCCGTTTTGCCCTCAATCTCCTGATATAAAAAANGTATTGATGAGTGGGTNTGCACCCTAATGATTTAAAGTAGAGCTGATTGATTCTTTTTCATATATGAAAGTTTAGGTTTGTGATTCCTTTAAGATTCCTTATAAGATTAACTTTCAAGATAAGTAATAAAGTGATTGGCCCTTTCTTTGTAACCACAGTATGCAGCCTGCCAACAAAAGAATTGGCTGAGAAAGAAAGNCCCTCTGCTTGCTCATATCCTGTTAATCTGTAACAAGTTACTCAGATGTAAATGNGTGTAGGTTCTTGGGNTGACTTTCTTTTAATNATGTAAGGGAGATGAAAATCATGTTTTTACCTATATTCATTAAAATTATTCACTTGAAAAATAGAATATAACCACACTGTAAGTCCTATATTGCCTCAAGATTTTTGTTGGGGTATATAAGCTGTAGAGAAAAAATAGAAAGGCAGAAGAATACAGAAGAATAAAGAAGGAAACCACCAAATGAGTGTGAGTGTCTTTCCTCTAACCACCTCAGATAAAAAAGTCANAGTACTTGCGGACTCTGGATTCCTTTTGAGTTCTGCACTGCTGGAGGAGAGAAGAAAAGCTGCCCATTGGTGAGGTTTGGATATAAAATGCTCCCCCCTCACCGCCCAGTTCATGTGTTGAAAGCTTGGTCCTAGTGTAGTAGTGTTCAGGTGGGGCCTCTGGGAAGTGACTGGATCATGAGGGTTCTGATGTCACCAATGGATTAACACATTTACCGATAGATAACCCCTTTGAGGATTCATAGATTAATGAGCTATTGGAAGGTTGTGAGCACACAGGAAGTACACACAGTGACTGGAAAATATGACATCAAGCACCACTGTTTATGTTTTTTTATTGTTTATCCAAACAATAAAATTTCCACTCTTAGAATAAGTTGGAGAGTACTGTGATGTTGCAGGATATAGCTGCCAAACTCTGAAGTATTTTCTATAATCAATAGCAATAGGATATGCAATAAAACGCTCCTCTAAAAACCAGCAGACGCCATAAAGTATCTAGGAATCAGCTCATGGGCAGTGGATAAGATCTTTATGGGAAATGGTGTAGAAGTCTTCTCAGAGGATACAAAGACCTAAGTTNAGTGGAGAGATTTGCCATAATTTTAAGGAAAAAAAACCACACTGGATTTGCCTATTTCCTGTCCTGCAGAGTCCTCCAGACTTCCTTCAGGAAGCTCCGCCCCCTTCTCCAAGCAGTGCCTAGGGACTGNCAATTTGTGCCATCCTAATCNCATGCCCTTCTCTCTCTTAACCCCACCTTCCATCATTATCTGCTCACTTGTCCTAAATGTGAGCTCCCTGCAGGCAGACATTGAATCTTCCTCATCTTGTTCTTTAAGCTTCTTGCTTAGGAATATAGTCACTGCTCAATTAATGTTCATTGCATGAATGAATAAAAGAGACAGAGATTCATATTTACACATTTCTGCTTATAGGATATACATCAAGATAAACACAAGGCCATTTTCATCTAAGAGCACTGGATAAGTTAATGAAAATAAGTAAAATAAAGACCTCTGAGGATTAGATATTTTTCAGAGAACTCCCTAGTATTCCCTAGTTGCTAATGCCATCCTGAATCTTCCAGCTCTTCCCTCTCATTTGGTTGTGGTGTTTCAAACAGCTATGACCTTTTCTTTCATCTCTACATTGTACTTCCTACTTCCTCCTCTCTCATCTCTACACAGTACTTCCTGCTTCCTCCTCTCTCATCTCTACATTGTACTTCCTACTTCTCCTGAGATGATCTTTCCTACTGAGCTTTCACCTCATCTGTCAGGGGGATTTCTACTCTGAGGACTTCCTTGAAGAGACTGACTCATCAAAGGTGTCCACTGGCCACTAGAAAAGGGTTCTCACTCTGGCAACCCATAAACAATGTAAAAAGCAACTTTGCCTGGGCCCCACTACAGTATATATGGTATACGTGTATCACATACACACACACACACCCCACACACATACCCCACACACTATACTGCTGTGGCAGATCCTGTGGTGTGGCATGTCGATNCATCCCCTGGAGGACTGAGGTCAGAGACTCACAGCTAAGTTCCTGCTCAGGATCTGCCACTGGTGGCAGGAACTGGTTTGCTCCAAGTTTATGCTCCATTCCCAGGGCAGCCAACATTCAAAGACTGCTTGGTGTAGGGGTAAAAAAGCCCTGACACTTATCTTCACTGTCACTGGGACCCTCTGAAAGGCCATCTTGGCTCCTGAACTCAGGAGTATAGACTGAGCTCTGTGATGTGCCTCCCCATGCCTGGTGAGGTTGTCCCTGGCATTCTCTCTAAAGATGCTCAAATATACACAATACCAAAGTCTATTTCCTGAGGGACACAACTAATGACACCTGTCTGGTCCACAAATGTTCCACCATTGTAGAATTTGATTTTCTGCTTATTTATTAAATACCTAGGATAGAATATGGGATCTTTCCTTTAAATTTTCATAGTGCCGAGGTGAGTGCTAAGCAAAATAAATATCGGCCAGTTCTCATGTCTGCCTTCCAAACTACTCCTGATGTCCCCGTCAATCGTTATCATATGGCTTAGGTCAAGACCCTAGTGCTTACTTAGGGGAAAACATGTAAGTGAAATCCCTGGAAAATGGGATTCAAGTAAAACATTTTAAATTACATAGAATTTTCCATGGGAGAATCAGAGAGGATTTCCTGGATGGGTCTGCAGAACTGGAAACGGGCAAGTCACATGTGGTNTCAAATGTGAAGAAACTATTGATCTGAGATAAAATAAGTCTTTCTCTCTTCAAATAATCCATGGAAAGCACAGGGCACAAAATGTGGGTCACAGAAGCAGTGAATAAGCTGCTGGCAACGGCGCCCCCTGGTGTCACTCTGGTGGTAGCCCTACTTTTCTTG
>LZPO01007956.1:231258-243814 GCA_001675575.1 Neotoma lepida
AAGGAGCAAGCAGTGAGAAACTGTGCCCAAAACAGAAGCTGAAGTTAAGTGATGGTGGAAACACTTCAAACAAATGGGTTCGGAAAATTATTACACTTCCATCTCACGTGCTTCCCTCAATTTATTTCTGGATGGCGTCTGATTTCATTTAGAAGATAGAAGATTGCTATTAAATGTTCTAGAGACAACCAACCGTAGGAGAGAGGTTGGTTGCGGAATTAGTTCATGATGGTGGCTTGGCAACAGAAATCGCTACTGCCATTTGCCACAATAACACACCACACGATGTGACTAAGTAATGAACCAGTTTCTAATAACCAGAAGTGACCACAGATTGGCCAATACCTGGTGACAGGCAGCCACTTTAAACTAACGGCTAACGNCTTTGCAGTCTTCCGAGTCCTGGCTAGAGTCTGGGTAACCATGAACAGTAGGCAAAAGAAAATAGCAAAAGCTTCTAAANGACTATGCACACAGAGGCCCTCATCTGGAAAGGTTCCTTGTAGAGATTTAATCCTATTCATGATGAATGAAGTGGAACAGTCACGGATGCTTGGCACCACAGACCACCCAGTCCATACTCCTCACCTACTGCAGGAATCCCATCTGCACCTCCTTATGAGGGCTGACAGCTGCTTCTAGAACATTTGCCGGGATGGGAACCCTTTGCATCTGGAGGCAATTCTGTTTTCTAGAAAATTTTTCTTCAGGTGGACTAAATGCCTCCCATTACTTCAACTCATTAGTCAAGTTCTGCCACCNAAAGTCATGCAAAGCAGGTAGCGCCTTACTTTCTAAAGCAGTCTAGATTNAGTGTTGCATCCTCCTGCCAGTCCCCGCCCATCCTTCTCTGGGGTAAGCCATGCCATCTTTCTCCCTCCTGTGCTCTATGTTTTCTTCAAAGTGGTGCTGGAGTTTATTAAAAAAGATTTTTAACATAGATTAAAGCACAAGGATTAATAAAATGGAAGGCACTCAGGGAAAAAATAGGACACATGTAAGTGTCGGTGTGGACTTCTCAAGGGAGAGTTACTTCAACAGTGCTCTTTTGACAGGGACCCTAGATCGGTGGTCCTGGCCACCCTCCCATGGCTTTGTTCAAGTTTAGCACAGTCTACCTTAAAATAAGTTTCCAAGAACAGAATGCAATATGGACTGACCAGACAAACATGAAGAGGGATTGCTCAGGACTCCCATTTCTATGAGTGTAACACAAAATGAGATTTCCCGTTAGATATTTTCATGGTACTACTGGCCTTTCACAGCTCAGACTTCTAGGTCAGTTTGAGATGAGCTGCAGAGTTCTAGACCTAAAAAGAAACTACCATGAAGCTTAACTACCTGGAACTCTCGACTTAGAACCAGCTTGGGTTTTGAAGATGTTGACCTTTGTCCAGCTCTCCTCCAGTTCCTCGGTCAGCTCCCACATTTCCACTGTACATCTCTTCGGAGGGCAAGAATCAATCCTTTCACCAGCTCTGGGGAGGTCTGAATGTTCATTCTGTCACAGGCATTTCAACCTTAAACCCAGGATTTCCCACGCCACAAACACATTTTACCCTGATCTCGGTCCTGCTTCCCTGCTTATTCATGGGCCAACAAGGCATCAAAGTGGGGCTGGAGAAGTGGCCCAGCCAGTCAAGGATTTGCTGNATCAGCAAGAAGACTTGAGTTTGGACCCTCAACGCCTGTGGAAAAGCCAGGTAGAGCGTGTATGTCTGTAATACCAGTGCTGGGGAAGCAGGGGCAGGTGACCTCTGGAGTTCAGTGGACAGCCAGCCTAGCCAAATGCAAGAGCTGACATTCACTGAGAACCTAGTTTCAAAAATTACAGTGAAGAGTGATTGGGGAAAACACAACAGCAACCTCTGTCTTCCATGTGCACACAGACACACACCAACAGGTAAACAGACACACACCAACAGGTAAACACATACACACACCAACAGATACACAGACACACACCAACAGGCACACAGACACACACCAACAGGCACACAGACACACACCAACAGGCAAACACACATACACACACCAACAGGTAAACAGACACACACCAACAGGTAAACACATACACACACCAACAGATACACAGACACATCCAACAGGCAAACACATACACACACCTCAGGCAAACATACACACACCAACAGGCACACCGACACACACCAACAGGTAAACACACATACACACCAACAGGCACACCGACACACACCAACAGGTAAACACACATACACACCAACAGGTACATATATACACACAAGTCATAAAGAATCTAGAACCCTTTCCCACAAGAGTCTTAGCGGAGCCTGTCAGGAGCCTCCCTAGCTCTGTTTTCCTAAGTCCCCTTGCTGTGTTCATCAGGGTACACAGGTCCCTTCCATGCAACATAATCACCCTTTGGAAGCCCAGGTTCATAACCTCACGGTTTCTTCCTGTTCTCAATGGGGCTCTCCATCATGGGAAAGTGACATAGATTGAGAGGCTTTGCTTGCTTAGCTTGTTCCTACATTTTATGTTTAATCCTTCATCCCCGGGCAGTTATGTCTCTTCGGAATTTCTGATCACTTGACCCTGTTTTATCTTTTCAAAAACAAAACAAAACAAAAACAAAAAACCCCAAACCACAGAGACTCTACACACCACAGCCATCTCATTTCCATCTTTTAACATTTAAATTTAAAAGGGAAAGTGAACGAGCCCCCAGAGAAGAAGTGGAAAGCTGGGGAGCACTGGCCAATCATGTTGCAAAGGCAAATCCATGTGTGCGATTTACATGGGGGTGGTGTGATCTGAGAACTATCCCAAATACTGGTCCTCCCTCAGATGCTATTTTTGAATGTCATCAGCCTCTCCTTTGGTGGACAAGGTGACCTTCCTCTTGCCAGGACACTTCAGGCACAGACTTCTCTGTTGCTTGTGAGAATTTGGAGAGGGAAAAACCGTCCAGTACCGCACCCAGCTTTACACTTGTACCCAGGGTGGTGGGGGCTTGCCCACATTCCTGAGAGTTCCTCTCCCTTTGCCCTTGAGCCTAGTTCACTGTCTTTTTCCTTAAAATGAGAGACAAATGGTCCCTTGATTCCTTGTCCGTAGAGTAAGAAAATCGACATGTAATATATCCATCTCCCCACAGACTGTGCTGTGTCTTTGGGTCCTTCTGCAATTATTCTATTCAACACTCATCTCCTTTTCTTCTCAAGAAGACCCTGAGGAGTAGAAAAGGCTAAGGTGTGAAAAGTGGTACCTGGCCATTGGGCAGTGTCCGTGTCCTTGGGAATACTGGGATAGGTAACAGGAAGAAATAAATGGTGCTGAGGGAGGGGAAGTCAGTCCAGTTCTTCTCAAGCACTTATTTGGAGAAAAGAGAGAAATATTTACCCNAAATAGTCAAAAATTAGCTGCTGCAAAGGATAAAACAGGGCACTCTAGGGAGTAACTGATGTCCTGTGCCAANCACAGAACATTGGTGTCTGGTGGTGGCATCTAGGTTTACAAGTTGAATTGACAATCCCTGGATTGAGAGGAGAGAGAAAATGGTCTATTTCTTCATGATCTAGTCTGGGGGCTGCAAACTCTATTCAGACTACAAATGAATGTCAAATACACACACACACACACACACACACACACACACACACACACACGTGTGCAAAGCCAGAGAAGCCACACTTACACACAAATAAAAGGAGGTACCTGGGTCGTCTGGGAGTTTGGCTTGAATATGATATATTTCCTGCCAATTAAGACTGCTTTACTAACATATTTACTGGTTTAGGCGATATATGCTCTTAGGTATAGGCAGAAGCAGCCCATTAGAACTCAAATACGGGGTGTCTGGGTTCACAGGCAGGCTGAAGGGAAAACATAAAGACGTGGTCAGAATCCTTTTGTTTGGGTTGGTATGGGGGGTCTCGGTGGCAGAGGGATTTGGATAGAGACATTGTAACTCATTTTATATATATGTAGCTCCATGTATTTTTTAGCTAAAGGTATCCATCTGGCTTGCCACTGTTAAAAGTGAGGAAAGAGGGCTGGGTAGATAGCTCAATTTGGCTGGCTCAGGTCCCAGTGAGAGAGACCTTGTCTAAAAACAAAACAAGGAGCCAGAGAGATGGCTCAATGGTTAAGAGTGCTTCTAGTGGACCCGGGTTTGATTCCTAGCATCCATACAGCAGTTAAAAATTATCTGTAACTCCAGTTCCAGGGGATCCCATGCCTTCTTCTCACCTCCATGGCACNGACACACACGTGGCACACATATATACATACAGGCAAAACACTTATATGTGTAAAATAGGAATTTAAAAAACAAAACAAAAAATAAAAACCAAAACCAAGGTGGGTAGCTCCTGGGGTGTGACCCCCAAGGCTGTTCTCTGGCCTCTACATATATGCATACATAACATACACCTGCACACACATAAATATACACACACACACGTACCCACATACAAAAGAAAAGGTAAGAAAACACAACTGGTNTAGAAATGGGGTCTATTGAGCAAGTGGCTTAATTCTTCACATCAGCANTTCCTACAGTCATTCTAAATCTGTGGGGTCTAAAATAGAATGTTGAAACAGAANTGAACAAACAATGTTGCAAGGACATGTTTGGGAAATGGTAAATTATAAACCAATCAAGCTTCCTTGATAGCTTAGTCTTTAGTGTGCCAGCAGGTCTTATAAAACCCCGGAGAGGGACGCACAATACACAGCATTTCTTAAGTTTATTTGCGTATAAAACTCTTCCTATGCAGGACTCTCCTGGGACTTGAGGTCCTGGGAAGCTTAAGACTGTTCATCAGCCTTGCCTGTTGTAATGTTACACCCTTGACATGAAAGTGCATTTGCTTTTCCAGGAGTCAAGGTGAGCATCACATTGCTTAATAATGAGGGCAGCAGACTCCACAAATTCTTTACTCTGACTGTATGTGTGGCCNTGCAACAAAGGACAGTGTACAACAGTCTCTCTCAGACAGGATGACTGTCTGAACCACAATGTCTGAGAGTCACAGCAAACCATCTGTCTTCAGCAGCATTTAGCAACCCCCAGAAACATCAAGCTAAAAGCACTCGTTGCTCTGAGTTACCCAGAGTGCCCTGGATTGAGCCTTTGAAACACTTCAAGGCATAAGACTCTCTGTTGGAAAACAATTCATAGCTGGGTCCTCTTTTTGCATGTGACCTTCTCAGCTGTCACATTTAGAAGGCATAACAGACACAAGTTGAATGGCCTCCCTCCCACTCCAGCCCCACCACTCACCACCCTGAGTTTAAAGCGCTGCACATCCCNCTGCCTCTGTCAATAGCCACAGCCACAGAATCTGGTCTCTTTCGTGGGGGTCTGTCTAGAAAACAGACTCTCATGTCTCAGGCCACATACCAACCTCACAGAACCTGGTATACCATTCCAGCTTCTTCTGGCATGCCCTCTGAAGTCCAGATCCTTTACCTCCATGTAACCGTCTTCCCTCTGAAATACCCGCATTCAGAAATCCTCCTATCCCTGACACCACAGCACACTAGAGCTGTGCTGAAGCCTGGCATCATTCACACTGGGGCTGTTGGGTACAAACTGTGAGCTCATTTGGATCAAGGTTGAGTTAGCTCTTCTACGAAACATGTGACCTCCCCTTCAGTAATCACACCCACAAAGGCACAAGGTGCTTGCCATTCATGACCCATTTCCAAAGGTCTCATAGGGCTCTTGGCTCCTCCCTGATCACACAAGTCTCAAAGTCCCAAGTCTTTTAAGNGTTATCCATTTCCAGAGACATGACTAAGAGGAGATGCCTTTCCAATGACTCGGGGAACTCCGGGAACCCCACATGCCTGAGCCACAGGTGCAGTGTAATATTCATCAGTTTAAATGCCTGAACACAGAAGCAGTTCTTGGCAAAGGGCACTTACTCAACTGCCAGTTCAAAGTCACCAAGACCTGACTTCCCTTATTTTTTGCCTAATTAAAGCCACTTTCTTACTCCCCTCCCAACTTGCATCCTTACCCAGCATTCCCTGGGATATAGGCATTCTGGATTCTTCCCTGTTCCTTAATCTACTGCAAACACCTCTGGCTCCAGCCTTTATTTATACTATAGNCTTTGCTTTAATTGTCCTCATTGCCCTGGGAAACAAACAGTATTCTGCATGTTCACACTGAAATATCATTCCCTCTGAAGTNCCCTCTGGCCCAAATTCCTAAAGTTGGGTTCATCTTTCTCCCTAAACCACACAGAGTATAAGTTGGTTACTGTCAGCCTAGGCATTAAGTCAGATTTCCTGTAAGTGTAGACTGTGGGCGTGGGCAGAGGCAAAATGGAAAAGAATGGCCTGCCCTTGCTTCTAATCTAGTTCTAGAANGGAAATGACAATAGTTTTCCTGTCCAATGAAATGCTTGAGACCCTCCAAATGCCTGCTGCAGAAAAGAAATCAGCACAGTGACATTGAGAGTCTGGAAGGGGTAGGCATGGCAGAGATCTGCTCCCTGGAACCCACCCAGGCTGACATTNGCATCTTATCAACCGATTGCACAGCTAGTCANGTGGTATAATTGAAGACAGGTCCAGTGTGCTGATCATAAATCCAGTTTCTTTCCTTTTAAAGGTGTTTTCAAAGCCAGGTGTGGTNGNGCANGCCTTTAATCCCAGCACTTGGGAGGCAGAGGCAAGTGGATCTCTGTGAGTTTGAAGCCAGCCTGATCTACATAGTGAGTTCCAGGACAGCCAGAGCTATGTAGAGAGACATTGTTTAAAAAAAATTCTTTGAAAATTTTTTTGCACACCAGGGCTGGGAGGTGACTCAGCAGTTAAGAGCACTCCCTGATCATGCAGAGGACCCTGGTTCAGTGCCCAGCACCTACATAATGGGTCATAACTGTTTGTAATTCCTGATCCATGGAATCCCCATGTCACCTTCTGGCCTCTGAAGATACTAGGTACACACATGATGCACAAGCATACATGCAGGCAAAACACTCATATATATGAAATAATGAATAAATCTTTAAAAAATGTCTGCACACGGTTGTATGCTAAGACTTGGGGTTAGTATATTGTTTATTCATGTGGTCTTCTCTGTACCCCAATCTTTCCCCTGTCTACATAAAAGCATATTTATGGGAGTAAACACATATATATGGCTCTGTGTGATGATGACACACTTACATACCAAATCATCTCAAGTATCTCTCTAGACACCCCATTCTCATGGTGTAATGCCTCCCGTGTTTTCTCCAATCTGCATTTGAGGAATGAGTCTCAGAGCACTGCCTTCCAATATGTAAGGACAGCAGTGTAACGAAGAGCATTCTATCCAATGTAGGGAAGGGAAAATCTACTAAATGCATGAGTAAACTATAGCATACACATGCATAAATTCATAGAAGTCATGTACACTTGAGGGTTAGTAAACCGCTGGAATCAGAGGAGTGCCCTGCATGTCTGACACCACTGGGTAGGACCCTTTTCTACAGGACCCACCTCCACAGGAGCGTCCCCTGGGTGATAGGACACTCTCAAAGCCTAAGCTGAGCCCTGTTGTCACAGGATTTCTCTTTTTAAAATAAAATTCCCATTGCTCTGAGTAGGTCCCACCTGGGTTCTTCCTCTGGACAATGCTGTCTGCCACCATTCATGTAACTTAGGACATGACATGTCCTCCTTTACTGACAGGAACAAGGAGTGCAAAACTCACGGGGGAAGTGGGGAGGTCAGGAGACACCCTGTATCAAGTGGGGTGTCCCCACTGGGATCGCTGCCATTCTGCACTGTGCATATCCTCCGACACTGGCAAGGAGTTGGCATCATGGCCAACCTGACACTCCCCTCTTCTTTAATACCAGTNTGTTCTGTAAGTCAGGGAAGAAATGTACATGACTGGGTGTATTTGGAATGGATTATTCAGATCTGTTTGCAAGCAGTTTTCACCTCTTTAATGTAGATGACAGTCTTGGACATTTTGCCAGGGAGCCTGTATTTAATTTGCTTTGCTTACTGGGCCCTGAACATGCCAGAGGGAGTTACTTTCCCTAATTGCCTGACATATAGTAAGCACTCAATAACAGTCATTCTGGCTATTATTATCCTTACACACTCTCGTTCTGCGTGTGACCAAGTGAAATTACTGACCTCACTTGGTCTTTGAGGAGAAAAACAAATCCATGCAACCAGTCTGGCTGGAGTTAAACCCCAAGGTGACCCCAGGCCCTGGAAGAGCACTACCTCTGACCTTCAGGTCCAAAACACAGAAGACATGCGGGAGGAGCCAGAGACATGGCTGAGTGAGCCAGAGCACAACTTCATCCCTATGAATGACCCTGTCTGCAGTTGGGAGCCCCTCCATGTTCAGAAAGCGCTCCAGCAGGTCGCATTTGTTGATTTGTGTGGACTCATGAAATGTCACTTGTTATTAGTAGGGACTCACACCATATTTTTCTGTTCTTTGTGGTTTCATTCTCTCCACAGAGNCAGCCTTCAGCTCATGAATCCTCTGAAGAACAATGTACCACTCAAGACTTCCTGAGCATCAGCCGACAGCGAAGGAACTTTAAAATTCTCCACCCACTTCAGGTAAGCCAGCACTAAGGTGTGCATGTCGGGGTTCTGGACTTTACATCGTTTTCCCAGACCCAAAATCCTCCAGGAGTCTGTCACCTCACCAGACAGTGANGTCTCTACAAACCAGGCCATGGTTCTGTCTCTGCACAGAACAAGTATGCAGTTTGAGATAGGTGAAAGCATATACTAGCCTCATTTTCTTTATCTGTAAATTGGGGATATGATTTACTATTTAGAACACTCATTGCAAGGGAATATAAAGGGGGGTTGGGGCTGCTGAATTTTAAACTATACCTCTCACTTTTGGAGAGTTATATGGTGATATGTTGTCAGTTGCAACATAAGTTGTAAGGACTTTTTGGAAGGAGGACATTGGGTATCATTCTGCCTTATTCCTTTGAGGCAGGGTCTCTCCATTAACCAGAAGCTCATGTTTTTGGCTAGGCTGGCAGCCAGCAAGCCCCAGTGATCCTTCTGTCTCTACCCTGTCAGTACTGGGGTTACAGGCATGCCCAGGATCATGCCTGGCTAACTGTGTGTGTGTTAGAACTCTGGTCCTCATGTCTACATAGAAAGGCCTCTTACCTGATGAGGCAGACTTCCAGGCTCAACAAAGCATTAAAAAATAATATGGAAGAGTGCTTCATAAAGTTAAGTAANAGAAGAGTGATGGACATTTGAGCAGTAACAGAAAGACACAGCATGGTGCCAACAAGAAAGGGTCATTTTCTTCTTTGTATCACAAGTTCTTCTACAAGGAATGTGCATTTTTTTTTAATTGGAAAGCTCACGAATCCACAGAAACAACCAAACAAAAAACAAGCTTTAGGAAATGGCCCACCACACTGCAGCCATGTACCAACTCCTGGCTCCGNTCTCAGCCACCTTCCCTACTAAGTTACTGATAGCTGGCCCTGTACTTCTTCCCGACCACTCCCCACTCTCTTCCAGGTGCCAGGCACTTACATCATTTTCAATTCCTCTGCTTCCCAGGGTCTTCCATGCTCTTCTACACACTCTGGTGTGTGCCCATACTTAAAAATTACAGGACCTTGCTATCTCAAGGCCAAGGCCATGTTTTTAGGAGGGAGGTACATCACACCTGTAGTAAGACAAGACAGGCTCTGTCTCCACTGGGCTCTTCTGAGAGCCCTCCTCACTCTCAATGTGATACCAGTGATGAGCTCACACTTGGTTCCTCTGGGATGACAGTAAACTACAGCATGTGTGCACAGGGCACCTTCTTCACCTGTGAGTTCTCAGTGTGGGGCAGGACACTTGGGTCTTAGTAGTTGCCATATGAGCATAGGTATGCAAGGCTCCTCTCCCAACCAGCGACTAACAGCTCCCAGATCTCCGGTATGGCATTCACAAATGCCATCCACCCCTGCCTTTGAATGTCTTGCNTGCTGAGACATCACCTATGATGATGGTCCCTTATTATCCCATACTCCCAAGATGGAAAATTTCCTTTCCCTGATCTTTGTGATNGCTCCTAGAATCCCACTCTGCTATGAGACAGGACCTCCTCCAGCACTTCNCAGTCTGGGGAGTGCATCCATATTCACCCACATGGGCTCTCTGGACTCTGGTAGAGCATCTCCAATAACTCCACCTCAAGAGCTGTCTTACCATGTGGTCCCTGTGAGCTCACATCTGTCAGCACATTCCTGTGGGTGCTGCTGAGGCTTCAGCTTCCCCAAGTGCTTTGGTGTTCTCTTTCTTTTCCTCTCTGTGTCCAAGCAGTCAAGCAGTCATCCAGCCCCACCTGCTCATTCCTCTTTGACATGTTTTCAGATCATCTCCCNAGGCTCCAGATTGCCACATTACAAGTGTCATGTGAAATGCACTACCTCTGGGAGGTCTTGGTCCTTTGAGCACTTTATCTCGTTTCCTTGCTGGAGTTGGATGCCTCCCAGCTGCAGTACCCTCTGTCCCACAAGCTGAAGTGCCAGGGAATAGAAAATGAATGATCATAATGCTGCCCAGTGGCCCTCCCCAAAGAGCCAGGCACCGACAGTAGAGAGCAACACAGCTTCTGGGGTCTATCCACCCAGCCACAGAACATCTGGGGTCTATCCACCCAGCCACAGAACATCTGGGGTCTATCCACCCAGCCACAGAACATCTGGGGTCTATCGACCCAGCCACAGAACATCTGGGGTCTATCCACTCAGCCACAGAACATCTGGGGTCTATCCACCCAGCCACAGAACAAGTCATTTAGGAAAGGTGACTTGAGGAATTTCCTTTTGCCTTTGTCTTTCTGTAAGGATGGGGGACAGTATTTGAGATTAGGAAAAGAACACTCAGAAATGCAAGGAAAGCAGCCTTTTCTCNCGAGCTTGCTGCAGCCACACGTCTGCCCTCATGGTGTGGTCATTTCCCTTGTCAACGTTATTGGTGACACTAGGCTACTAAATCCAACCGCCAATGTGGAATCGCGGAATCCTCACTTCACNTATCGAGAACATGGGACACAGAAGTTACACCTGCCTCCTCGAGATGCCTTCTTCAGCCGGCTTCCAGAATAGCATAGCCTCTTGGAGGGCGGGCCTTCCTGCCTGCCTGCATCCCCTCNTTTCCTCCCTCCCTTTTTCTCTCCCTCCTTCCCTTCCTTCTTCTTTCCTCCACTTCCTGGATTTTAAATACTGGAGAACCCCAGGTTCAGTCCTTGGTCCCCTCCTCCCCTCTGTCTACACCTGGTAATCTTACCCAGTCTCTCAACATTAAATATCACATTCCTATCTCCAGGCATTAACCTCCCCCTGAACCTTGTCCTTTTCCAGTCACTGGCTCTATAGCATCTCTGCCGGCCCTGCAAACTGCACAGCCAAACTCTACCTCCCCACTTTCCCTCCCAAATCTTTTCCTCCTAGTCTTTCTGATTTTGGTGGCTGGNTGAGAGCCTCTCAATTGTTGTCATTCTGCCACTGTGGCCCAAGAACCCTTCCCCTATCCCTTGGGTTTGCTTAATAGTCAGCTAGTCAGTGACTGGTCCTCCTGTGTCCATTAGAATGATCAAGGGGCTCCCACCTTGATAGGCAGAAAGGCCCTAGTCTTTAGANGGTGTGTTNTCAGGCTGATGCTAAACCTCCTAATCTAAACTCCTCTGAGAATAAAATAACGTCCAGACAGCAAGCATAAATTTGGTTCACTCAGGGCCAACAAGGTTTTCATCCTTNCCACAATGCCCTTACAACCTGGCCCTATCAATATCAGACTGTCATCCTTATGTCCTTTGGTCCTTCTGCTCTAGTCACACATGGGCTCATTTGTTGAGTTTTAATAGACAATATTCAGTTTGCCAGGTGCTGGTGGGAGTGTTGCGCCTTGCATCCAAATACTCAGGGCCCTCCTGATTTCTCCTTTTGAGTTCCCTATGTCATTCATCTGAGGTCATCCTTAGAATTAAGTACATTTGAACTGAGATTCTCAAATGGCCAAAGGAATGCTAGAGTAAATCCAGCTACGTGGTTTCATAAGGCAACGAGTAATTGAAAGATGTCAACGCAACCTGGTAAGTACCAAGTTCTATAAACATGCACTCGGTAGCCAGCATGACGATGCTTTCATGACTCTTCTTGGCAACACAGGCAGAGATTTTGCCTTCCCAAAGTGGAAGCAGGGAAAAGGCTACATTTGTCCAGGATAAGGGTCTTGGAGAATTGGATCATCCTCCAGGGTCACTACCCCAATGTCATTAAGTCCTAAACGTACACAGTCATCTTCTCAAACAGGTCCTCCCCTTATTGCTGTATAGCTGTAAAGCTGAAAGCTTTAGGCTTTCTGATTCTTGTCTTCCAGCCTGGAAACCCAGATTTAAGAAAGAAGAATATTCTCTGATTTCTCTCTCAGCCCATTTATCGTTTGTATATAGGAGGGCTACTGACNTTTTNGNNTTNANCTTGTATCCTGCCACCTTACTGAAGGAGTTTATCAGCTGTAGGAGTTCCCTGCTAGAATTTTTGGGGTCACTTAAGTATACTATCATATC
>LZPO01007956.1:246684-259337 GCA_001675575.1 Neotoma lepida
TCACCATGGGACACCTTGTTTTGGAAGAGGTGGGAATGAGGGGGGTGGTTTGAGGAGGGGAGCTGGCGGGGCGGGAGGAGGGAGGAGAGGGGGATCTGAGGTTGGTATGTAAAAGGAGTGGAAGATCTTTTTAATGTAAAAATAAATAATGTAAATAATGTAAAAATAAACTAAAAAAAAAGTAAAAGAGAAAAGAAAGAATAACTTGTGTGTTCCCCAATTCCTCCCTTCCATTTTCTGTGGCCTGGGCTGGTCCAGCAGAGCCCTTGATCTGCATTTCACTGTCTATAGTTTCAGTTACCACTAGTCGACCCAAATCCCAAAATATTAAAGTGGAAAATACCAAATCTGAACAGTTCATAAGTTTTAAATAACATTTCATCATGTGTTATTATAATTACTCCATTTTATTACTAGTTACTATTGTTAATTTATTAGGGTACCTAATTTACAAGTTAAACTTCATCATAGGAATATATCTATAGGAAAAAAACATAGTATACTTAGGGGTTGATACTAACTGTGGGACATAGAGCCCACTTCCTGCAGGTTATGGATGTGTGTGCAGACTATATTTCCCTCATTACTTGTTATCTGTATTCAGCCCTTCTCTCCAATTCCATTATCAAACTCATAAACGAACTCTTTTCCACTCACACCTAATGGCCTTGGTTGGGTGTTCTCTTTGCTCTGTCCCATCCTCTTACCAACCCACTCTTCCTACGCCACCAGAAACTATCAGTTATAATCTCCCTAATATAACACCACTCAGTGCACCAGGAGGGTAAGGTATTTTGAGCCCTTCATAACCTGCCTTTTCCCACTGACTCTACCTATCACAGTCTGCTGGCTGCAGGGATGGAAAGCATGTCACCACCAGGATGGCTCAGCCAGTCTACGAACATGTCTCTCATCTTCAGAGCCGATAGCCTGTGTGCTATCTACAGCTCACAGCTTCACCATGTGATGTGACCCCTGTTCTCCATTGCATCTGCCCGTCAGCATCGCTGCATTCCACTCTTTGCCCAACAGTTTGTAGCCAACCTTTTTGTTAATTAAGCCCTCCCAGGTCTCAAAGGACAAAAAGCAATACAGTAGAGGGGAAAAGTCAGGAAACCCTGGGCTCGAATCCCGGCCTGCCTACTTACCCACCAGCTTCATGCTTTTGAAAGCAAGTCTTTGAGTCAGTTTCTCCCCTCTTACTCTCTGATACAATCTACATACCATACATATTATCCTTTGAAAGCGTGTACATCAGCAGTGCATCCACAGAATCACACAACCATTGTCACTAGCCTGTTACAGAACACCTCATCACCCCCCAAAAGCAATCCCACCTGCATTAGCAGCCACTCCCATCCCTCTTCATCTCAGGGCCTGGGAATCACCAATCAGCTTTCTGTCTTTACAAAATTTACTATAAACTTGCATTTAAGGTGGCTGCAAAGATGGTGACGTTTTCCAAAGCTCACAGCCAGGAATTTGGCATCTAAGAGGACTTCAGTAAATTTCAGTAGAATGTTAATTATTTTGCAGGTCTCTCCCTACTCCCCAGATGATGCCCTTAAGTTCAGATGGCTCATGCTGTTCATCTGCCCCCACCTCTCCGTTTTCACCCCTCTGCTCCTTTCTGCTCTGTGGATGGCTGCCTCCCCAGCCCTGGCTGAGACCCACCTCCTCCACAGGAAGCTTCTCTGGTGTAACTGCCTCATACGTGGCTACATTCTAGAGCTACTACGGAGGAGGGGAATGTCCTTTGAGCTTAACTTTAAATATTTCCTACAATGAGATGCTGGCGGCAATTCTGGGATAATTTACCTTGTGTTTATTCTAGACTTTGTTTTGTGACATATACAAGACAACACACATACATGGATACACACATATACACATACATTCTCAAACACACATACACACATATATACATATATATACACACACATTTACACATGCACATATATACACATAAGCACACATACACAAATACACACTCTCACACACATATATACATGCATACATACACACACATGCATACATACACACTCACATATACACACAGTTTGAGAACATATGCACACACATATGCATACACACATAGAGCTGCTTTGTCACAATAAAGATAAAGAATATTACAGGGAGNTTTCTGATCTTGTAACCAAACTTCCATGNTAAGACNATGCAGAATAGCCAGTGATGCTTCNGTAGCTCCCTACACCGCAGCAGTATATTTTCCCACATTCTCACAAGTTCAGAGCCATCAAAGGTTATAACCTTTTCAGAATTTATTTGGTCTTGGAAACTTTTTAAAATGAGTTTGACATTTTTATTAGGCTCAAAGTCATCAACCAAAGCCTGTTGCAATTCCAGTCACTTATAAAGTACCCAACGTGAAAAGAGTCCTGGCAGACCTAGGACGATGCATGGTCCAGGCAGGCGGCCTGGAATGTTCCTTGGTTTAAATTTCCCTAGTTTGGGAAGCATGGAGACTCAGGGCCATCAATCCCTNGGGTCTGGGTAAGAGCAGGTGGCCTGCAGCGCTCTTCTNAGCAGCCAAATGTTTTCATCTTGACCTCAGTTTACAAACGCCATCACCCACCCACCCCATTACCCTTGCCCTTGAGGGAATAAAGAGACAATTCACAGAATGCTGACGGCTCTTGCTTTGTAGTCAATGGTCTGCTTCCAATCCTCACTTCTAGCATGTCGGTATTTTTAACGATCTCATGGATTCAGTGAGGAGGGTCTGTCTGAAACTGAGGTGAGAGACCAGTCTCAAAAACAAGAACAAGGTGGCTAGTTCCCAAGGAGTAACAGCCGAGGTGGGCTGCCAGCCTCCATGCTGGTTCACACCTGCACACACCCCTTCCATGTCCCCCAAATAAAACGAGAGATAATGGAAAGAGTTCCCAGAGATGAGGGAACAAAACCCTCTGGAAATTGTGACGGTGAGTACATGGAGAAATCAGAGAAAGCTTCCTGGAGGAGGTAGTTCTCAAACTACTAAAACAATAAGATTTGACCTTGTGGGACCAGTGGCACTCCAGAAGAAGACAAACATCCAAACTCGGGGACAGAGCTCTCTGTGTGAGTGACAACGTTGCATGGAATCCTGTCTAACCCACACTACAGACTGGAACTAATTAGTGGTATTTTCCCAAGGCCACACTGCTGTAACATCTTAATTGCTATGTTAGTCTTTAAGAAAATGCTTTTGTTGCTTAAACCAGTCACTTTAGAAGAGAAATTAATAGGCTTTCATCGGATGGAGACACAGCAGAAAGATGACTCTCAGCCTGATAGTTCAGAAACTGAGACAGAAGTTTACAGGCAAACAGAGTCTCGGTGCCTCCAGGTGTGCAGATCTAGGGCTCAGTGATAAAAAGGAGTGTCCCATCATGGGGGCACAACATGGGAAGACACTGGGGCTTTGTGCTACCCCTGGGTCTTTTAGGTACAAAGCCAACTCCACACAATGGGGGAGGTGACATTTGTCCTTGGATTTACACGTGTACTCCTCTGGGCCAGCAGCCAGAGTCCACTAGAGAACTGAGTGGAAGAATGGAACCGCCCCAAGGGAGCGCATACCTCTGGACTGATGGAGTGTAATGAGGCTGCATTACGATCTGGGCAGGGATCCGGGACCCAGGGGGCCTTTCCATTCTTGGAGATACTGCAACGCATTTCTGTGACCTTGCAGGTGGCAGAGGTCAAGTTGGGACAGTAAGGCATTTGTACAATTCAGAGCTTCAACTTTAGGAGCTCAGAGAAAGTATATGCAAAGAGACCAGTCAATCGCAGGGGCCCAATCTGTGTCTTGTCAATGCAAATCAATAAAGATTTGAGAAGCAGGCTCTCAGCTCAGAAGACTGGCACCCTCCTGAAGGAACAAGCATCTGTATTTCTCTTTGAACATCGACAACAAATCAACCAATCAATATTTGTACTGGACAAACTGTACAATCAGCCTTGCATTCTGCTAGATTATGAAGACATCTAAAATGCTGTTTCTAGTCGCAAAGATTCCTAGTTAGGAAGGTGAAATGAAGTCACATGATATACTTGCACCCAGGACATCAGGATTTTTCTGGGGTGTCCGGGTGGTCCTTACTGTGAANATTGATCAGCAAAAGTGGAGTTCAGAGAGGAAAGAAACAGAACAATACTGAGTAGCTGAAAAGGTATAATGATGAGCTCTGGACTCAAAGCCACATTCTTCCTAAGGTAGATGGCATGCATCTTCATCAATAGCTAAACAAATTCTTTTTTGTGTGTGAGGGTATGTGTCTGTGTTATGTATGAGGCCAGAGAACAACCTAGCCTGTTATTCCCCGGGAGCCACTCACCTTGTTTTTGAGACAGGGTCTCTCCCCGGCCTGAAGTTCACCAAGTAGTTGACTAGTGAGCCCCAGGGATCTGCCTATCTCCACTTCTCCAGGGCACTGGAATTACAAGCACGCACCATGCCTGGCTTTTTATTTGTTTTTAAACATGGGTTCTGGGGATTGAATTTAGGTCTTTATGCTCACAAAGCACACACTACACAGCTGAGCTGTCAATCCAGCCCCCCCTTTAAAAAAAACAGTTCCTAAGAAGGGAATTAGGCTTTATCATTTTTAACTTAGAAATTTTGTGAGGCTGTGGTTTTGTGATGTTGGGGTTGGTTGAATCAAAAGTGAGGCAGGATTTGACCCCAAAGGTGTTCTTGAACCTTACCCAATATAATCCAACTCTCCCAAGCCTTAGTCTCACCCCAGGAATTATAAAATAATACGATTCTTTCTGAAGCACTTTCAAAATAATACGGCTTTTCTGAATCCTGCATTTACAGAGCTGGAAGGGACGGGGAATAAAAACACAGCTTTTGACAGAACCGAGCTGCTGTCCAGGGCACACTAAAGTAAGAGTTCATGAAGCAGTTACACTCCCCACTTGAGAGAATAATTATGAGAATAGAGTTCTTGGCACTAGCTTGGAGAATCTGCCGTCTTTAAGAGTACCAGAAATTCAACAAGCAAAGATTAGTAAGGTTTATGAGGCGTGGGGTGGTAGTTCTTCTAGGGCAGGGTGGGATTTTCCCAGACACACCCACAAGTCCTACTGGTTCCTGCCTCAATGAATATCTTTTTTTTAAAAATATTTTTTATTTATGTGTATGGGTGTTTCACCTGCATGTATGTTTGTGCACCACATGCATGCAGTGCCCACAGAGGCCAGAAAAGGGCATCAAATCCCCGGAACTGGAGTTACAGATGCTTGTGAGCTGCCATGTAGGTGCTGGGAGTCAAGCCCAGGTCCTCCAGAAAAGCAATAAGAGTTTTTAACTGCTGAGCCATCTCTCCAGCCCTCAAAAGACTTTGATAATGAGTGTTAACATCCTTGAGTCCCTGAGAGTGAGTTGAAACTTCAGCATAAGGTATCAGGTAGGGGACAGAAAGGACTGTAGCAGGTCATAGGGCAAGTGGACTCAACAACATCTGTGGCCCTGTCTCTCAGTTTTAGTCAGCCTTTATAATGGATTCTCTAGTATTTTTATTCTGGAGGTCCTGTGTACCCTCTGGCCTTTTTCTTCTCTATGCCTATTGATGCCTCCAGATTAAAGATTAGCTCTTGGCCTTGGGGGTGACATAGACACACCGTCCAGTTAGTATTGCCAACAGCCAGGTTCAAGCTTTTCTGCTCTTAGTTCTTGCTCCTATGACCTGGAAGGCTTTTTTCACTCATTTTTCTGGTGAGTTATGTGTGTGTGGGGGTGTGTGTGTGTATGTGCAGATTTGTGTGTATGGGTGCATGTGTCCACTGCATGCACATGTGGAGACCAGAGGATGACCCTAGATGTCCTTCTCTATCACTCTCTACCTATTTTTAGAGATAGGGTTTCATACTGAATCTTTCCATTTTAGCTAGCTCAGCTGGCCAGCAATTAATTCCCCAGGATCCATCTATCTGGACCTTCTCAACACTGAGGTTACAGACACATGCAGCCATGCCCAGAATATTTCCATGGGGTCCTGGGGATTCACAGCTCATGCTGTGGCCAAGTGTTCTTACCTACTGAGCCATCTCTTCAGCCTCGAATCTCATTCTTAGAATGGTTTCTATAATTATGCTCTTTGTAGTATATACTGCCCATGAAAAGACAGGATATAAACATTCTGTTTTAAAAGTCAAGAAGGGCTGTGACACATACACACACATACACACACATACACACACACACACACACACACACACACACACACACACACACACACACACACACGTGCCTGCTCTAGCATGTATATCCTATGAGCAACCCTTGAGAAGAAACTTGCAAACACTGTCCGTTTTAGCCAGGCTGTTTTTACACATTCTTGTTTACCAGAGAAAGAAGAGTCCAGTGGCATTAAGGAAAGCCTGTGATAGGAATCTCACTCAGGAATTTGAGAAATTTGATGCTACAATTTCAAAATAATCTAAATAGTCTTTGGGTCCACCCAAAGACACAGGATTAAAAGCACAATATTGTTGGAACAATAAGAAAAGAAACAACTTCAAAGCTCAACTTCCAAGCAAAGAATTCAAGCTGAAAGCAAAAAATGAAATCTAGTTAAATATTTTGGTTTAGCAAGAGTTCTTTGCTTCACCCAGCCCTGTTCCCTAAAGCTTGTGGCTCCAATGTTCCTTGGCTTCTTTCCTCAGTCCCCACCCCCAAGCCCTGGCTGTGGCTTCTAAACAATAGCATTCCAAAGCTGGAGGGCCAAGGTCATTCCAGGGTCCAACAAGGCACTGACGGGCACCTCTTTCTGTTCTTGTGGGTGTTCTGCCTGAGCCTCAACACAGTAATGCACCGTCCCTGCCCCCATAGGAAATCTGCAGAATTCCAAGGGGAAACAAACAGAAAATGGTTTCATCGCTGACAGCTTGGCCACATGGAGTCTGAAATACTTCATCCAAACAACTATCAACCTAGAACTTAACACCAGGGGACTTGAGCNTTCAAAGAATTGCCCAAAGCGAATCAATCTGGAGGAAGCAGACACAGCTAAATATCTTCGTGGTCCCCATGGAGCCAGCCTTAGTTTGACATGACAGACAATCTCAACGACTCACATTTTACTCAGCACAGAACTCTTGGCCAATGCCTCCACCATGCCGTCTTGAAGATAGACACTTGGATTTACTGTGTTGGAGAAACAGATGGCCGTTTCTGGGGTAGGACGGTCATAAGAAACGAGCTTTTGGATAATAATCATATGTTTGTCCTCAGAGAACATGGAGAGAAAAACCTCAATGATGTCACAGTGTTGAGTACATATCCACCCACAGCAGGGTGGCACAGCTTGGTGTTGTTTGTGAAAAGCCACTCTCCCCTCAAACCAGTCAGCAAAACAGAAGTAGCACCCATTTCACTCATCGCCACAGACATGGTGATGTGCCACTGATGTGGTTTTAATAAAGGGGGGGACGAATAGTCATAAGAAACACGAGCTCAGAAAAGGAGACCTCAAGGACATTCTGGTTGTGATTTCAAAGAACACAAGACACACAGAGCTCTGGTGGGATGAAAACAACAGTGAGGAGGCTGGAAATAAGTGACAGGTCGGGCTGAAAAGCTGTGCCATCTACCTCAGCCATACCCGTGTGTCCTGTCATGCAAACTGACTCGGCTCCTTCTTGGTAACTTATGTGGACCTCTAAGTTCTGTAGGTTCTTTGGCTTCTGCCTTCCTCATCAACAGAATGATAGAAGAGGATTCAACCATCTTTAACTGGTGAGCATTAAACTTACAGACTCTAGAGCAATGGCGCCTTCTAGTAATTCAAGGAAGCCTCTTCTGCATTCAAAGTTACTTGCAGTCAGTGGTGAAATACAAAANCTAGGAAGGGATGCATCTTCTTCCTCCGGGTGTGCATACCAACACATGTAATTCGGGGGTCTTAGAGCTGCCAAAGCTCTAGCCTTGCTGCTTCTTTAAATATCGTTAGAATTCATGGACTGCTAGACCTTTCTACCCAAAATGACTTTCCCACATCATGCAGATTATCCTCTACCTCTACACAGTCTAATCCCAACCCGGTTAAAGAGGGAAGCCCATGCATTTAGTTTAGTAAAAATACCGCCCAGTTTTCAAATTTGGTTTATCTTTGTCTTCTACATTGAACTTCTTTGGTTCACACCATATTTACCTACTCAGTTCCTAGCACTGGGATTGCCTGATCCCTGACATAACTGTAAATCCTTACTCCTCCTTCAATATCCAGCTAAGATGTCACCTTCGAAGAAGGCATCTCCAGTTCTCTCCTAAGGGAGATTGGGCTCCTCACTTACTTCTGTTCCGGGCTCTCCATAGACCCTTAATGCTTAAAACAAACTCTGTGTTCACCATTCTCTCTCTCTTAGCTATGAATTCCTTCAGACTAACCCAGCATGCTGTTTTCCTTTATGCTGTAACATATCACATGAAGATGACACCCGATAAGACTAAAATGAGGATATTCCCAATATCCTCCTCGAGCTATGCTGGAATTCAGGGAAGGTTGAGACACCACTCACCTTGGCACCTGGCTTGTGTGGCTCTTGTCTAGATGTCAATTCTCTTTCTTCATAGTCAGTGAGGACTCCCAATACCTCAATGCTCAATATTCTTGTAGTGTTGCAGACAGGCTAGGTCCCAACTGTTTAGTTGGAAGCTGAACTACAGACTCTTTCCTGAGGTAGTGTTTGGATACTCAGACTCACCCAGGAAAGCCACTCTGGCTCATAGTGGATTCTGTCATTGCTCTGCAGATGAAAACCCAACAGCCAGGGAGGATATGGTTTCCATGGGAACACCTGTTATGAATTATAACCTGTAATGTCAGGTACACCTCCACAGGGAGGTGACTGCTGAGCCTTGGGCTAGCAGCCTATGTGACCAAAAACATGCCTGGATAATTCCAACGGTGTCAGGAAGCAATTGGGGGAGTTCCTGCCACCCTCCTTCCCTGTGTCACTTTGTCCTGCAGCTGTCTATCTGTCATGTACCTCACAACTGTGTAGGAACTTCAAGGGCAGGACATTCCTTTCAATAATCATCTGCTCAAGAACTTTAAATGTTTTCCTTTGGGAAAGATCTAAATGTCATTTTATAATATCTGAGGTCCCCAAGAGCCTGCTTGCCCCACACGCTGGCTTCTAAAACATACTCTTTCCTCTTTCAATCATATTACCGAGTGATAGAGAGGAAACACTGGGGGCGGAGTAAAACCCCAGTTCAAATCCTGGCCACTACACACAGTAGCAGCAGTGACCTTGTACACACAAGGAAATGTTTTAGCTCCCTTTTCTATATCAATACCTGCCTCATGGGGGTAGTTTGGTAAACCAAACAGCCTGAGATAATGTTCTTTGTAACTTACGGTTCCCACAATTTTTTCTTTTGTTATTGCTATGGTCAAACTACTTTAGAACATCATTCACTTACTTGACTCCTTGTTGAACATCTACTTTTTCGTTGGTTAGATATAGAAGATATCTTGGTTTACTTCATTTTTCCCTCCTAAGGAAAGCATCTGCCCCCAGACTAAAATCTACACTTGCTTGCAGACTGGTTGCAAACACTCTCATATTAGGCTGTCCTGGGATCCATGCTCCCAAACAGCAGCCGCTGGACATCCCCTGAAACTGTCTGCATGAACCCACCAGGTGTGTGCGGTACCAAAGGACCTCAGGTGGCATTCCACAGATGCAGGCCACACAATTTTAGTTGTTTTTGCTTTTAGACAGAATCTCTCTCTGGCCTGGAACTCATCAAGTAGGCCAGGGTAGCTAGCCAGGAAGGCCAAAGAACCTGCCTGTCTTCACCTCCCCAGCACGGAGACACTAAGTATGCTGCCCCACAGCTGTATTTGTTGGGTGTGTGATGTGAGGACTGGCTTTCTGGGGTTAATGATAAGCAACTGCTCTGTGTTTTGCAACAACAAAGTGAGAGGACATACGGAGCAAGGATTTTTCTATCTTGAAAAGTCCTTCCATATTGTACAGCAGCANCCTTAGAGATTTCATACACACTTGTGTATGGAATGGCCTCTTCTCAACACCCTCAAAGCCAGACTACTGCAAGTCTCCACAGCCAGGACCATACTGGCTCATAAACAACCTTATGATTCTGTTCTACACAATTCTTTTGTTTGTTTGTTTGTTTTCTTGAGATGGGGTTTCTCTGTGTAGCCCTGGCTGTCCTGGAACTCACTCTGTAGCTCTGGCTGTCCTGGAACTCACTCTGTAGACCAGGTTGGCCTCAAACTCACAGAGATCCGCCTGCCTCTGTCTCCNGAGTGCTGGGATTAAAGGTGTGTGCCACCACTGCCCAGCTCTGTTCTACACAACTCTTATGGACTATGTCCAGTCTGCAGGCAANGGTGTGGAGTGACAACCAAAGACACTTGTGTTCTGGTCACCAGACTTGTGATGACTGAACAGCTGTGGCTAAAAGTCCTTGCTCCTGACTCCATCCCCCTCTCCTCCCATCAGCCAGGGCCACTGTCCTTAACGTGAAACTATCATTTTCAAACATAGTTATGTCTCCACTAATATACAATATCTATAAACAATTTCATATTGTTTCCACTTTTAAAAGTATATGCAAATCATAGAATAGTGCATGTATAAGTCAGAAACAATTTTTAAAATTGATCTTTTGGGTTTTTTTGGTCCATGCTGCTACACATGGATCTAGTTTTGTCTGTGTTTTTTAGTGTGACTCTGAACTTCATTACACGCATAACTTACAACTTATTTATCCATTCTCTTGAGGATGGACACTGGGGAGTGTGTTTTTAGTTACTCGTGATTATCAGCAGCACTGCTGGCCACATTACTGAACTTGTCTCTGTATACAGATATGCTAGACTTCCTTTGGACAGTGTGTACTTCCCCAGCGTCTTTGACTAACTCCCATGGTCTACTCCACACAAAGCAAAATATGTATGCACACACGCACAACCTGGAGCTGTTTTAAGAAATAAGATATTGTTCTTACTGTATCCTGTGTCCGTTAATTCACCCNATCCTATTTCAGTTTATATTTTAAATGTCAGTAAAAACCCATTGAACTCCTATTGTGATGCACTAACAAGCCTCNGGTATCTACCAAGACCTGGGATTACAGANTGGATAGAAGTCTATGCTAGGTAAAGCTCAGCCTGTCTATGACAGAATGCTACTGGAAATCACTNTGCAGCTGACCAACAAAATCTACCACACCACCCAGGTCACACCACCCAGGTTCCTAATGCACACAGTCTTCCAGCAAAGTCCCAGAAGGACCTCCCTCACCAGGCTCCCTGTGACTCAGCCAACTCCCTGAACACACTGTCAACACTCACCAATTAGCTATGTGGCAGGTCACCCTTCTGCTCCCACAATCCCCTTTGTTCTTCCCATGCCTCAAACAGTGCTCCCCACTTCCTGTTCTTTTCTCTCCTTTTCTNGGTACTTGATACCCATTTCCCCCATGTGTAGCCATCCTACCCCAGTCCCATTGCCCTTCAGCTCCAGTTAAAAGCACTCTATCCTATTTCCTTCTGACTGTCAATGCCGTCTTACTTTTCCCAGTGACAAGATTCTTTTTAAAATTTTTACTATGACTCTTAACATTTTCCTTATTTATTTCGTTTTATGTGTATGAGTGTTTGCCTGCATGTACGTATATGACCACATGAATGCAGTGCTCACAGAGGTCAGAAGAGGGCACCAGATTCCCTGGCAGTGGAGGAGCTAATGGTTATGAACCACCAGGTGGGTGCTAGGAACTTAACTGAGTCCTCNGCAAGAGCTGCAAATGCTCTGAACGGCTGAGCCATCTCTCCAGCTCCAAGTGATATGATTATTTTTTTGAGGGGGGTGTTAAAGACAGAGTTTCTCTGTGACAGCCCTGGCTGTCCTAGGACTAGGTCTATAGACCAGGCTGGCCTGGAACTCATAGAGATCCACCTGCCTCTGCCTCCCGAGTGATGGCATTAAAGGGGTGCACCACCATACTCAGCTCCCAGTAAGATTCTTGACAGCGGAGACCTGCTTCAGAGAAAGCTCCTGCCTTAATGCCATGAGGTATCATTCTTGAGCTGAAAGACCCACATCCCAGCCATTGGAGATGGGAGGTTTACCTCACCCTTTTCTGCCCCCTTGAGAGTTTTCAGTTCATTTCCACAGCTGGGACCTTGTTTCTCATTTTAAAAGATTTTGTTGTTGTTTTGTTTTCTTTTGTTTTTTGCCTTCCACCTTTTCGGGGATGGTAAAATGGTTCAGCAGGTAAAGATCATTCCTGCTGAGCCTGAGANTCTGAGTTGGATTTCCCAAGACCCGAATGGTGGGAGGAGAGCTCCAACTCCCGAAAGCTGTCCTCTCACCATACACGTACCATGACACACACACAGCACACAAGAAATAAACAATATGGTTTAACACTTTTAAACCACATTTTTCTTTTCATAAATGAGAAAACCGGAGCTCAGAGTGGTTAAAAGATGAAGCAGAGAACAAACACAATGATCGTTTAGAGAAACAAAAATTCAAAAACCAAGAATGACAAAGAGTGAAGAAAGCCTAAAGGAACTGGAGCTTCAACTTAACCTGTGAACTACAGGGACCCCATGAGGAGCAGAGAGAGAGAGACAGATAGAGAGAGAGAGAGA
>LZPO01007956.1:271192-284178 GCA_001675575.1 Neotoma lepida
ACCATCTTGGGCCACAGACTTGCCAATACTTTAAAAGAAAGCATTTTTACTCACAGCTATTTCAAACCTACTTTGCATTTTGATTTGATTAAATCCCCGTAAAGAGAAAACATGTACAACATCTAGATTATGCACTCTTATAGAATAACCATGCCTTAGGNTACTTGAATTCACTATTGAATTTCAGGAAAAAAAGAAAAAGAAAAGAAAGAAAGAGAAAGAACTCTAAAATAAAACCAAGTGAAATGCTTTGTTTGCTACTTAAGAGTTAGCTGTTATTACTGAATGATTCTCCTCTTTGGACCCTAGATTTCCTGTAATGAAAATTGAGGTGGCAATGGGCCAGATGCACCTAAAGTGCTATTCTTTTGGGTCTTTTGGTCTCTTTCAGTTGTAGGACCCGCTGAGAGAGCAGAGAAACAAGTCCTTTATGTGGTAATAAAGAGCCACTTCTGTGTGTCATTGTCACACTTGTGTGTTGAGTACCTCTGAAGCCAGCTTAGCCCTTCTAACCTTAATGGTTCCTTTGGTTTTCTTTGTTCGTCAATAAATTAGAATGTTTTCCCCCTTGTCACCATTCCCCTGTAATTTATTGTCCTGCGGTCTCAGAGGTTCATTCAAGGCCCAGGAAAATCCGTCTGCTATCCCTTGAAGATTCATTGCAGTATTTGTTTGTAATTAAACTTACAAGAGTCCTGTGAGCAGAAATCGGAGTTAGCGGGTCTCTCCCAGCTGTCACCCCCAGCAAGTCTTCCCAGGCTCGGGCCCAGGTCTGTGAAACAGCCTGCAGCACCCTCTTGCATTTCTAAGCCATCTGACCTCTGTGCTGTGCAATTAGCTCCTTGATATGGACTTTCAAAGTTCTAATTGTCAGCTTCAGGTAGTTAAGGAGTGGCTTATGTGAGGCAGACTCTACCCTGGTGTATGCATGCTACAGTGGGGTCCAAAACATGTTCTGCTCCTAAGATTGCATGGTAATAAGCCATATTATGTGGGTACATCTCTAATACCCATGTAGCAGATAGCTGTGATTTTTAAAAAGGTATTTCTTTTTATTAACTTTAATTACATGTATATGCTTGTGTGTCTGTGTATGTATGAGTAAAGGTGTTCTGAGAGTTCAGGAGAATGTCACAGTCCCTGAAGCTGGAGTTATAGTTGGCTGTGAATTGCCCAACAAGGGTGCTGGGAAGAAAACTCAAGTCTTCTGCAACAGCAGTCCCTGATCTAAATCTCTGGGCCATCTCTCCAGATCCAGATACTTGTGAGTTTTTGCTTACCAAGTATCACTTTTCCTGGAATTAAAACCCCCAAGTCTTTATGATCCAAGCAGGCTGGACCTGCCACCCACTTCCAGGTCTGTGCCAGGACTTAAGCTGGTCAACTAGTGTATTTTCCCCAGGAGTCTAGGCTGAGTTTGCAGCCTAAGTCGGCTCTGTGACAGCTCTCGGAATCTGCCGGGACTATAGACACAGTCTTTTATTCAAAATCTCTAAATCCCAAAAGCTTAACAACTCAAGGTGGATTTTCAGTGACCAATGTTTGGCTATTTATTTATGATAAGTTTGGTATTGTACTCATTTGGTTGTGAAACATGGCTTTACCGATGACATGACATTGATGAGTCTTGACAAACAGCACTTCTATGCTCAGACACAGTCAAGGCTTTGAGGAAAACCTGTGCTAAGTCTTATACCATACACGTACCATACTGCCATATTCTGAAACAGCTGTGTTTTGGATAAGAAATATGAACTAGGGCAGACATTTTGCATTTGTACATACTATTTCCCATCTGGAAAGTTCACCCACGCCACATCCATCCTTCTCAACTGAAAAAGTCCTGCTCATTTCACGTTCCAAATGAAATCTCCTCTCCTCTGGGAAGCACGTCCTGATCTCCTCAGCAGAATCAGCCATGCTATTGCTTTGTTTCTCCAAGTACCATATAAGGGGCCAATGACACGGTTGGGGTAGAGCATTTGCCTAGCATACACAAGGACCTGGCTTCAATCCTCAGTACCATTAAGAGAAAAAAAAAATTCAAAAGCCAGGAAACTAAATATCGATCCATACACGTTCCAGTGGTTTCTATACTGTGCTCTGATCATCCCTGCCTTTTAGGAGCAGGGACTGGTCCTGGGGTCTGTGCACAATGTAGGCATAGTGCCAGTGAGTGTCTTACTGCAGTGCTTCCCACAGAGGGTTTAGTGGGGGAAATGGCATAGAGCCACCAGAAGTACACACTTCTAGTTCTTTAAGTTGGNAAGCATAAGCATCGGCACAGCCTATTNGGTGAAATAGTAAACAACTGTATTTTTANCAATACGGAAAAATGACATGAGGGAAAATGAAATGCACTATACAGTTGTCTAACAGGCACATCACTGAGACCGATGATGGACAGACCCCCCCTAATCCCAACAAACTAAGGCTGCCTCAAATCTGTGAGTCACAGGACCCCTCTGGGGGCTGCTGCATAGTGGGGACTCAGTGTGCATTTGTCACACGGAATGAAAGATGTCCTCACCCACTGGGTAATTTACTGCCAGCGAGAGCCATGACCCCGAAGAAGGGAGCCCTGGCTGCAGACTAGTCCCTTTGAGACTAGACAAGGCCTTATCTGTTAAGGATATGGACAAACTTCCTTNAAACNTGGCAAATCAGAGGTTATGATTATACTCACAACCTGGTTATTTAGAACTAATTAACATACATGGACTTTACTTTCTACTTNGGTGTGCTTTCTTTCTCAGGAGCAAGTAAGTACCAAAATGATTTTTATTTGGCTTAACCATTGTGATGTGTATCTGGCTTNAGGTATTAATAGGTTTCAAATCCTGTTGATCATGGAAATGTGTTGAATAAATGGGGGTAGAGCTGTGGTTCTACCTTTCCCTTCCTCCTCAACTACCTTCCAACAATCTCAAGTGGTTTGATGCTCAAATCTAACCATGACTGCAGGGTAAGCACACTTGGGGGAACAAACTGTATGCAGCTGAGGTCTCTGTACAAAAAGCAGTCAACACAGTCAATGTCTCTAGTTTAAACACATTGATTTAAAACCACAGACACTCCCAAGGAGTCCTAAGCCTTCATTCATTCAACGGTCTTAGACGCCACAATTGGCTTCTACAGATCCAGTTGCTCTTGGACCACTTACTGTCCAACTGGAGCTAACCCATGCAGTGGTCCTGGGCACACCATAAACCTTCTCAGTGATTTCTGTGCCTCCTAAGTAAAATGAGTGCAATGGACTGGATGATGTCTATGCANCCTTCCCTGTCATCTGTACAACGGAACTGTATTTAACATNCCTTTTTGATTCTAGTGAAGCAAGTGAGGCTCTTTGCTGTGAAAATCATACAGGCTTCCTAGCTCTGTGCTCCACCAGCTGGGATGATATGACCAACTTGTAGCCTTAGGAACCCCNTTTTTGTTGTTTCTCCCTTAGCAATAGTATACCCCTACCTTCCCATGGTTAAGGTACCAAAGGACATTTTTCTCCTCCCGTCTCTTCCTCTGAACCTCTGATGGCCATCAGATTTGCCAAAGGAATCTGGAGGCACATTTTGGGATCTTGCTGATAAAATTCCCCTCTCCAGGGTCCCTTTGTTTCCCTTTTTATTCTCAGGNATGCTTGTCCCCTCCCAATCCTGTAAGTATCTCTCATTCCACTGACTTTACATTCTGTGTGTANAGGCTCGGGGTCAACTTTGATGTGTGTGGGTGCTTCTCAGGTATTTTCTAGTTGTTTTTAGAGACAGGGTCTCTCACCAAGTATTCTAGGCTGGCTGGCCAATGAGCTCCAAGGACCCATCTGTTTTTATCTCCTCAGCGCTGGGATTACAAGTATGCACCATCATGCCCGGCTTTTTAAAAAAATGTGGATCCTGGAACTCAAACTCAAGTCTTCAGGCTTGGGTGGTAAACATTTTACCAACTGCATTATCTTCCCAGCCCTACACTGTGCTTTAATTTGACACCCCCAACAGCTGTTGGGGGTTCTTAATTCTCCTACTCCCCTTATGCTAGACTTTTGAGATTCTATTAGTTATTTTTGTGTAGCTATGACCAAATTATCTGAAAGAACAAGTTAAAAGATAAAGGACTTGTATTACCTCATGGTTTCAGAGGTTCTGTCCACCGTGGTGGTAGGAGCACATGGCAAAGGAGTTTCTTCACCTCACTGGCATGACGTAGAAACACACTGGGAGGAGCCAGGGACAGAATGCCACTCCCAAGACCTACCCTAATTACCTAGTTCCCTCAGGCTAGTCTCACATGCTAAAGTTTCTAGAACATCCCAAGAAAGTACCACCAGAAAGGGTAATTGAATGTGTCCATGCGGGCATTTCATATTCAGANCATAAGAGACACAGACATTACTGTTTCCAACACAGAGCTGCCACCCACTGAGCATTTGCTCTGCATAAACACATCCATGGGGGACACTCTCCTCAATCTCCCCAACACTGATGCTGACATGATTCTCCCACTTGAATGATGAGGCCAAGTGATGCTTAAAGGAGTTATCTAACCCTGCTAAGCAAGAAACACAGAGGACCAGNGATTGAAGCTGAGGTCAGGGTACCTTCAAACCAATGGGTTTTAAGNGCCCTCTGTACCGAGGGCTCTAACACTATTCAGGGTTTCACAGTCTACATTTGTAGCTCAGACAATTTTAAAGCCGAAATGCATTTAGGAAATCATTTAATCTTAGTGAGTTCTCGGAGAACCTAGGAGATTTAAGAACATATCCAAACAGAATAAGGGAATGCCATAATTATATGGATGGGTGCCCACACATTACACATGTCTATATTTATACTACAAATGTAAAGTCTCTCTTTACAAGCTGCCATGGAACACTTTCAAAAATTGGTATATTTGGCCATAAAACCTTCCCCTCAATCCTTTTTATTTAGAACGCTGAGGTTGTACTGTGAACAACATGTCCTCCAGCCTACATGCATTATCTTCTCCTGTGGGTACTTAGTGTTCCAGCCCGGAGGAACAAAACTGCATTGTCTAACTATGCCNTTGCTTTCCCCAACTCAATACTTTCTTTGTCCCTATTGTTCCTGAGCTTAGGATGCCTCCCCAGTATCTGCCTGTGGAACTTCTAAGCATCCCTCAATCCCACCTCCTATACTGTTTGCTTCCCAGGGCTGGTCCTGACCCTCACATTGAGAGTTACTCACATGTCAGCTCTCACTCACATACTTCTTAGTGCCAATCTTTGGGGGACACTCAGGTCCAGTCTTAGGGATTTCTAACACAGAACATGAAAACTTCCATACACAAAAGTACTCAAGAGACAGACATTGGGTATAACTCAGAGTTGCTAGTTTTGTTTTGTGGGAATGTAGAAATAAGAAAAAAAATATAGGTTGACCAATTTCAAAATATTCTAATACAAACCACTCTGTTTTACATTAAATCTTCATTTTGTCCTTTAAATATGCCTGTGTTGAAACTGTAGCATTCTTTCTACAGATTCACATTAACTCTCTAAGCTAAAGTAAATAAATTTATATAATCNGCTGAATCAGCAAATAGGATTAAGTCAAAACATCTTTTAGAAGAGAAAAAGCTAATTGAATATGAGTGTCGGTAGTTAATGTAAAGAAAATGAAAAGAAGAAAAGCCACCCATGGTAGGATTTGTTTTTAGACAACAGTACTTTTACCTATAAAAAATAAACAACTTTTAAAAGTGCATGTGTGTGCATGGTGTGTGTGTATACGTATGTAAATATGTATGTATGTGCATGTGTATGTATATGCAGGTGTGTACGGGCTAGTGTGCATGTATGTAAGTGTGTATTATGTGCATGTCTTTGTATATGCAGGTGTGTACAGGTTTAGTTTTTTGTCAACTTGTTTGTCAACCACCTCCAGGGTCACTTGAAAAGAGAGAACTTCAATTGAGAAAATGTCTCCATCAGACTGGTCTGTGTCTGTGGGGAATTTTCTTGACTAATGGTTGGTAGAGTATGGCTCAGCCCTCTGTGGGCACTGGTATGCCTGGCAGGTAGTCCTGGGTTGTATAAGAAATCAGGCTGAGCAAGCCAGCAATCCGTGTTCCTCCACGGTCTGTGCCTTAGGTATTGCCTCCAGATTCCTGCCCTGAGTTCCTGCCTTGGTTTCCCTTGATCATTTATTACCTGTAAGCCAGATAAACTCTCCCCTCCTCAAGTTGCTTTTTTTAAAAAAATTATTCTTTGTGTCTTTCACATCATGCCTTCCAATCCTACCCATCTCCCTCTCCACCCCAAAATAAAACAAAATAAAATTTAGAAGGAAAAAAGAAAGAAAGAGAAAAAGAAAGAAGGAAGAAGGAGAACATCTCACCATGGAAGCTACAGTGTGACACAGTGAATCACGCAGCAAACACTTTTATCCATGCATTTTTATATGCAGTTGTTTATCAGAAACAATCACTGGTCTGGTTCGAGGCCCCTGGTCTCTGCTGCACCATTGATACTGGGCTCTCACTGGCACTCTTCCTGGACATTCTGTTGCTGCCCTGTGTCATGGACTGACACTCCACCCACCCCACCCCCATGCTCCAGCAGGTCAAGATGGGGTGGATGTTGGGGTGGGTCAATACATAACCCTGGTTCTGGATACTTATAGTTCACCCTTGCAGCTATGAGCAAGGGGCGAGGCCAGTCCTCTGGTTTTCCTGTCCTCTCCCACACCTACACCATCAGGAACAGCTCTACTATGTTGCTTGGCAAGGGGTAGGGGCCACTCTCCCGAGTGCTGCAGCTGATGAGGGGCAGGGNCAGCTCTCCAGCTCTTATGACCTCAGGGCCAGCTCTTCCATTTGCCTCAGGCATTGATGGGTAGGGGGAGTTGGAGGGGGAGCATCTCTCTCAGAAATTCTCCTGTCAATCTCCACCTTCCCAGTGCAGGGATTACAAGTGCTGCTACCAGACCTGGCATTTTTATGTGGGTTTGGGGAATTGAACTTGGGTCTTCACAGTTGCAAGGCAAGCACTTTATGAACCGAGCCAGCCAGCCAGCCTCAAAGCATAGGACTTTCTACTAATATGCCTAGTAGTTTGTTGCCAAGTGATATTGTCAAAAAGTACAAACTAAATTTTAATTGAGCTTCTCATAATATCTCAGCCATGATTGGCCACTTTCCTGTGGTGCAACTATGTGAAAGGAAAAGTTAAAGGAAGATTCTGAAGGCCACTCTTCACATTTGCATTTGTAGTTTACCAAGCTCCATCAACACCATCTTATTAATACTGGCATTATATTAATTATTATATTATACTATATTATATTAACACCTACTGAGATCAATATTACCATCACCCTATTATGTAGCTGGGACAACAGAGGTCTAGAAAAATTGTTTCTCCAATAAAGTTTTGTTTGGAGGGGAAACAAAGGACCCACACACATCTATCAGGGCCGGACAAAGGTATTTGTCTTCCTCTTCCCTTTCCAAAATTTCCCTGGGAATGGCAGGAAAGACACACATGTAACAACAACTACAAAACAAGAAAGGATGTGGTCAGCAGATAAAACTCTGAGGAATTTCTGGATGTGAGAGTTTATGTTGGCAAGAAGCCTCAGTGGAAGGGACTACCCAGACAGACCACTGCAAACATGGAAACATTCTAAGCTCGGAAGCGACTGGTACAATGAGAAGGAGCTGCTGAACACCCACGGCCACTAGCACAAAGGACAGGACGGCCTGATGAGACAGCAACCATGACCCATCCCTTTTCAGGCCAGTAAAGAATCTGGTGGGAGATCTCAACAAGCTCCTTCAAATACCAAAGATACACAAACACTAGTAAAGATACAGCAGACATGAGCCATTTTATCTATAACCTTTATTTAANNAATACATCAAAGCATCCCTATTTATTGTGGCACTATTCACAAAAGGAATCAATCTAGGTATTCATCCATGGATGAATGGGTGGGGGTAATGTGGCATATACATACAGTCAAGTATTATTCAGCTAAAGGGAATGCAAACTGCCATTTACAGCAATTTGGATGGGACTGGAGAACATTATGTTAAGGGAAACAAGCTAGGTACAAAGAGGCAAGGGCTGCCTTATCTGTGGGAGCCTAAAAACAGATCTCATGAAAGTAGATAGAACACTGGTTACCACAGGCTAGCAATGGTNAACGGAAGGGGTGGAGGAAGGCTAGCTGATGGAGACAGAAATGCAATGGGAGAGGAGGAACAGTTCTAAGGTTCTGCAGCACAGTAGGATAGCTATGGTTGACATTAATTGTATAGTTCCAAATAGTTAATAGAAAGGATTTCGAAAACTCCCAATACAAAGAAAAGAAAAATATTTGAGGGGATGCATATACCAAGTATCTTGATCTGCTCATTACAAATTGCATGTATCCCACAAATATGTACAGTTATTGCATCAATGAAAATTTTAACAGACCAGCAGAGAGGTAGCTCAATTGGTAAAAGGCATGTTGCATAGGCAGCAAAGCCTGAGTTTGGTTCCCCTGTAAAATGCTGAGCTTAGTGGTGTACTTTCATTGAAATCCAGGGCTTGACAATTTAGGGACCCTCATGTTAGGGAGGCAAAGCCAGGGGATCCCTAAATTGTTCAGCCCCAGGTCCCAGTGAAATTCTGTCTCAGACAACAAGGTGGATAGTTCCTGAGGAAGGACAGCCAACACTGACCTTTGTTCTCCATACACAGGTGTGTGTGTGTGTGTGCACATACATACATACATACACACACACACACACACACACACACACACACACAGGCATCTTAATACTTCGTTATGAACAAGTACATATCTCCCACCCACTTACGCTTGATATAAAACTATAAAAGTATGCTCTTAAAGTTCCAGTACTCAGTTATAAAAAATATGCATCAAAATGAACATTTTCCTCAAATAACTCTCACAATGTTTACAGAAAGCCTGTCCATAAAACAAGCCATAAAGCAACAACTCTCAACACCTCAGAATCACAACTACCACATTTTCTGACCACAATATAATCAAGTTACAAGTTAAATTGGAATTAGGAAAAAAGAGCCAACTCTCCATACTTATTTTTTTAAATTAGATAATGCACACCTGAGAGTGAAAACCATCATATATGAGATCTTACAAGATATGGGCTGGAGAAATGGCTCAGCCATTAAAGACTCACAGATATAACCAAAACAGCAATTTCTCACACTAACAGATTAATGAAAGAGGACCAAATCATCTCAATAGACAGAAAATATCAAATAAAATCCAATGCCTAAAGCCAAGTGTGGAGTAGCATGCCTTTAATCCCAGCACTAGAGATGCAAATTAGGTAGTTATCTATGAGTTAAAGGTCAGCCTAGTCTATGTAAAGCATTCTGGGCCAGCCAGGGCTACATATTGAGAAGTTGTCTCAAAAAAAAAAGCAATATCTAGTCTTAAAAAGTTCATTATCTTGACAGAGTAGGAATTGAAAAGACATTATCAAACTGATAAAGCACGCAAGCAAAAATTTATAGTAAGCTGTTTTCAGTAGCAACATATAAGAATTGAAAAAAGATGTGCTGGGCGGTGGTGGCGCACGCCTTTAATCCCAGCACTCGGGAGGCAGAGGCAGGCAGATCTCTGTGAGTTCGAGGCCAGCCCGGGCTACCAAGTGAGTTCCAGGAAAGGCACCAAAGCTACACAGAGAAACCCTGTCTTGAAAAACAAAACAAAAAACAAAACAAAACAAAAACAAAAAAATAATTGAAAAAGGCAAAATAGTCATTATTTACAGATAATTATGTACTTAGAAACTTAAAAAAGTTACATTTTCTTGAAAATCTTTAAAGACAAACAAATGTGAAGGGTATACTATGTTAATAGATAGAATGTCTTAATATTTAAGTGATATCAGCATCTTCATACAGAACTACAGATTTAATATAGGTCTGATAAAAATCTCCAAGGGATTTTCAAGGAAAATTGACAATACCGCTGCAAAATTCATTAGGAAGAGTAAATATTGACATAAAGCTAGGACAACTCCCAAGAGTCAGATGGAGAGGCAGTCTCTACAGAGTGAGCTTGGCAATAAGCTCAAGTAACTAAGACCTTTAGTTAAAATGCAAAGGCAGAGAGGAGGTCAATAGAGGACACAGAGACTGAGGAAAACACACATGAGAGCTTGATCTTGGACAGAGTCAGCACTGTAAACATGTAGACAAAACACTAATATACAGAAAAAAAAACCCTAAATTAAAAAAAACCCAAGTATTTATAGTAAGAATACTATTTTACATATAGCAAATTCTGCATACTCAAGCTATGTTGAGCTAAAACGAAGAGCCATAGCTGCATGTACCATTCATGTTAAATGAGAAATCAAGTTGAATACAATGTCAAAAGACTATGTTTATATAATTCAAAACCGAACAAAATCAAGTAATATAGCCTTTAGATATATATACACATGTAATTACTACTACCACTATTTTTATATTATTTAAGACAGGGTCTCACTATGTAGTACTGGCTGTCCTGGAACTTGCTATATAGACCAGACTTGTCTTGTATTCAAAAAGATCTGTGTGCTTCTGCCTCCCCAGTGCTGGGGTTATAGGTGTATGCCATGCCCCCCACATACATACTAGCTGTGATTATTGTTTTAAAAGCAATGATAGGATAACCATACATTTCCAGGTGATGTTTTTCTCTGAAGGAGAGAAGACAGGCTAGAGGGAACACCTGGTAGTGTGTACAAGGCTAGGAATGCCTGGTTTTGTTAGCCNGGCAATGTCCATAGCTAATTATCCTGCTTTACAATCTGCTTCCACAGTACGCACTTTCTCCTATACATATTAAGTGCTACACCTTTTATAGGAACAAGAGTCATTTTTTTAAACACGTAACTACTCAAAAGACCATGCCTCTACAAAAGGCCTCGGTGGTTTTACGATTCATTTTTAAAACCCTTCGAGAAAAAGTTAATTCCTCTGGTGTTTGAACTGTTTCAAAGCATGTGAGCAGATGAGAGCCTTTTGAATTTTATAAAACTCTGGGCTAGCACAATTAAAGATCGCCATGAGCCAATGGCACTGATTTATAAAAGATAACAATGCAATATTCATAAATCAAGTAGCAAACCTAACAAGCGAATCAGTAGACAGGTAATTGTAAAAACACAGACAGTCCATGACCACAGAGAATCACTATGTAAATACATCCGAGGAAAAAGGCACATGAGTATTTTGATGAAGGTGGACAAAGTTTGATAAAATTCAACAACCATTCCTGATAAAAACATGGATAGGAACTTATAATTGGATAACATTATCTTCCTAACATAACTGGCAGGCCTCACGCTCAGTGGTGAAATACTAGGAGCATTCCCAGCTAAGTCTGGAAGGAGTTGAGACTGTTTGCTTCCATTGCTCTGACTCAACTTACCATTCTAGAAGGTCCTTGCAATTGTAGTAGGCTAACAGGCAGGGAGGGGTCAGTACAGGAAGAACTCTGTCATTATGTACAAACTGAAGGCATACATGTGTTCATATGCACATGCATACAGACTTTCATTTATAAACACATACAGATGATTCTGGATGGAGGATGCCTAACTGGGAACCACAGTTTTATATGAGGAGAGAAGAAAGAGAGATTGAGGGTCAAGAGGAACCTTGAAAATGGAGCTGGGGAGATGGTTCGGTTGGTGAGTGCTTTCCTGGCAGAACACGAGGACTTGAGTTCAGCACCAGTGTTGAAAAGCCTGGTATGGTGGTAGGTGCCTGTAATCTCACTGTGGAGGCAGAGGCAGCAGGATCCCAAGGGCTCATTGGTCGGCCAAGCTAGCTGAATCAGTGGGTTCCAGGTTCAGAGAGCGATCCTGCCCTACCCCTATGGGGCTTGCCAAGGAAGGAAGAGTCACTCTCCTTTGGGGACGTGGCTGCTAGTAGGTTGTTCTTGTCCCAGTGGATGGCTACATGCCCATGTGCACACAGGCAGCATTGACTGGACTCAAGGTTATTAGCAGCAAAGTGAAAAATTAAAAAAAAAAAGAGGACACCAAGTTGGAGGAAGATGGGATGGAGGGCACTAGGGGGAGTTGGAGGGAGGTAGAGGTGGATGGATATGGTCAATATATACTGTATAATGTGTGAAACTTTCAAAGAATAAGGAATTTTAATGAACTGAACAAGGATGTCACCAATGCACATGCCAAACTGGACAGGGAAAAGCCCATGAGGCCTCAACCTTACACAAAGGACTATAGGCAACTGAGGAATGCTGGGAGTGGGAGAGGTGGTCCTCCCCAGGGAGCACACCAATTGGTTGTCCACTGCCGAATGGTCAGCCCCGAAATAGACATACAAGTAACAATATACGGACTCAACAGGTTATATTGAGGAATATGTATGTATACACACACACACGCACACACACACACACACACACAAATGCATGCACGCACGCACGCAATAAAAATCAGTGAAAAGAAGAAGTCATGAATTTGAAGGAGAGCGGGGGGGGGGTATATCGGAGGGTTTAAAGGGAGGAAGGGAAGGAAGAATGTAATTAAACTATACTCTTGGAAGAGCTCACCCCTGCACTTGGGAAAGACGGCCCCGCCCCTCACCACAGGCACGAGCCTCACCTGGGAAGCACACTAGAGCTGACCCTGTAGTCAGGGAAACAGGTGAGCTGCCCTGAGGGCGTGAGAACAGGATAGCTGACCCCGCCCCCTTCCTCTGCCAGGAGGTGACATGGATGAGGACAAGATGCCCTCCCTCCTCTGTCCCTTGCTACCTGTAGCAGACAAGAGAGCTGACCCTGGGGAACTAGCGTGAGTGAGAGTGAGAGAACTAGCCCTGCCCCACACCAGCTTCAGCTCAAGGAGAGAGGGCCCTGCACTCCACCTGGGCAACACACTGACCCCGCCCTCCCTCGTATTCCTCCTACAGTAATCAGGAGAGAGGGCCCTGCACCTTGCCTGGGCAAAACAAAAGAGCT
>LZPO01007956.1:293006-307349 GCA_001675575.1 Neotoma lepida
CTGCAGACAATGTTTACCTTGACTGATGTGGCAAAAGTGGTATCAGCCAGGTTTGTCCCTGAGTAAAATCAGTATTATTTCCTTTTCCTTTTCAAATTCTACTCATTATAAATGTGTCTGTAAGTCTAGTGGAATCAAGCCCCACTTCCNGGGGAGGAAGTATCAAAGAATATTTAGACATGTTGTAAAAGCATCATTCCACTAATAAATATTTGGGGAGATGTTTTGAAGCTACGCAAATATCCCTTTCTTCTCAGACTTTGAGCAATTTTAGCCTCTATCTGAGATCCTGCCTGCAGTAAATTGCTACTCTAGCGTTCTGGGGTGACTCTTCTGTTTCCCTCAAACCTTCTACATGTAGAAAACAGAATTCACCAGTGTGGGTGGTTTGCCTTCTTCTCCTATTTATTTATACTTCTCCTTCATTTATACTTCCCTGCTTCTTCGATGGCTCTCCCTTAGGGATGGTGTCCAAACCCCTTAGATGACAACTGTGACCCATGCTCTTCTGCCCTCCCAGCTGCCTCCCTCTGTCTCTGTTCACAGCCACTCTACTTTCCAGCCACTTTATCCACAAGAAACCACCTCTAAACTACCACATGCCCCTGGGTTCCATGCCTCCTTCCATGTTGGCTCCTCCTAGAATGTCATTTTTCAAGCCTTGCTGACTGAGCTCCCCACTGCTCATGGCCTCTAAAAGCTCAGCTCAGACTGTTTGGNTGCACTAAGTGTCAGAAACCATTCAAATGCCCATCGGCAAGGACAAAGGGAACAACTTGTGACNTCCACAAAATGAGATGNTTTGCCCNAATGCTTTGCTGTTGCTTTGAGGCAGGGTTTTGCTCTGAAGTCCAGTCTGGCCTTGAGGTTTCAATCTTCCTGCCTTAGTTTCCAGGTCCTAAGAGTGGCCCATCACACTCTGCTCTGTGCAGCAGTTAAAACAACAACAACAACAACAAAACCATCCACTGTGGGTGCTTCCTATGTAATGAGAGGAAACATTAAGATTTACCATAAAGTGAAGAAAAAAGGTGTGCAACAGAGTGACTGCTGTCCTCCAACTCATGTGCATATGCTTCTAGGTGCTCATATATGTATTAGTCATCTGTAGTTACAGAGGATAGCTCGCTATCAATGGCTAACTGAAGGGAGAGCTTCAGGGTGGAAATACGAGGGAATGCATTACTATATGTCTGTGTTGTCTCATGTCATAGATGCTTAGTCACCTGTGGAGACTTGAGCACTTGAAATGCAGAGTTCAACTTGCAGTGTGCTGTCAGTGTTAACACTGGGTTAAATAAAGTACAGTATTAAATAACTTCATTTCACTTTTTTCAGTGTGGCCATTAGCAAAATTTTAAATCACCTAGCATTTCTATGGGCAAGCACTGGTATATCCCCTTTGCACTGAATTTTTGAGCATGAATACATTGCTATTCAAAGTTAAGTAAAAGTGGAGAAATGGTAATGACAATAGTTAACAGTCAAAATGAGTTACTACACACCAGTCCCGCTCATTCCCAATTTGCCTAGGTACCATGTTTCCTATGAGTTACACCTCATCAGGCTCCCTGTCCAGCGGAGGGCAGTGACCNTGTGTCCTGTCTCCAGGTATCACCCTCTGACCACACTCAGTGTGGCATTTCATTTACCACCATCCTTTATTGTAACTGCTAATGAGTCAAGACATAGNGTGGGCCCTCTGTGACAGCTGACGTGCCTTTGTGCCCATACCCGGACTCAGCATAGGCTGCCTTGTTCGGGGTGGGCTGTGGAAGGGAATGGAGGCACAGGAAACTCTTGCTTGATTAGGCTGAGTGGACAGGTCTAATAGTTCATCTTAGACATCAGGAAAGGTAAAGATGACAGGTGAGCATCCAGAACACTGTCAGGGAATACCGAAGTGACAAGGGGAANTGTCAGAGAGAGAGAGACAAATACCAGAGGTCTAAAACCACATCATTTATATCTTGTGCACTTCTGTCTTACTAAGAATAAATTCACAGTGGATTTTCCCCTCTAAATATTTTACTTTATTTTTGCAAAGCATGTCCCTCACTTGCAGGAAGATGCAGCCTTCTTCACGGAGGCACACACTGCATATTTACATCGTATGGAACAGACCTATGGCAGGGGTTGGGTCAAGGAGCAGGCCTCAAGCAGGGGGAAAGCAGGAGGAGAAGCAGGTGTTAGTCATTAACTCTCCCTTTGTGTGAACTGAAGAGCCATTAACTGGCCACAGAGGTGGAAAGTGGAAAGCACTTTTCTATTGTGTTTCTAGCAACTCCATTAAAGGTAAGGAAAATCATGAGCACCTGTAACAAATGGAGTCACCCTGCCCTTACCTCTCTCTGGTTTGGGCCAAAGGCAGACTGGCTGTATGAACACCTATGGTCAGTAGGACAGCTGTATGGATTTACAGGAGGCAGGGGTGGCCATGCTGCTTGGCTCAGCAGGATTCAGGGATGTAACACAGAGAGTAGAGACCCCAGCAGGAAGATGTTCATGTNTAGCAGTTCATCCTAACTCTGCAAACACACCAGTGAATTACCTTAGAAAAGGCAGCAGGGCCATTCCCACATTGGCCATATTCATTATCTCAAGAATTTGCTTGAAAATACAGTCCCAAAATGTGCTCTCTGGATTAGCATCTTCAGAGGATTTGCCAGAGATGCAAATACCCGCATCCCACCTTTTATTTACTGAATCAGGAATTCAAAGAATGGGTCCCATCAGTTGGTTATAAGACAAATGGATGCCCATCTGGGTGCCCTATGCAGGAATTCTCTGCTCATATTTATTATTATACATCACTACTAGTCAATAGTTCTGTCTAGTCAGCCTTATTTGAAATTTCAGCTCAAAGTATTCTTTTATAAAAACTTATTTTTTTGTATAAAATGAGACTGCCAGATATTAAAGCATAGTCCAATCTACAATAAATAAAACTCAACCAGTGAAGGAAGAGACAAGCTCTTNCCCAACTACGCATGTCAACTACGGGTTGGTATGTGATTGTCAGGCCAATGCAAACCAGCAAGGGAAGGATGGAAAAGGCTGGGGACACGGCTCACCATTGGGAAGCAAACAAAGCTATTTATCTAATTGCCACCATATGCCAGAATAAATCTCTGATGGATTAGAGAGCTCAGACAAACAAGAATGAAAACTGAAGATGGGTGAATATTTCTATATCTGGGGGATGGGAAAGGACTTGGATGCATGGCTCTAACAAGAACAGAGACTAGTTTTTTAAGTTACATACTTGTATATNGTTTTTTAAGCCNCATCCATCAAAAATACCATAAACAGAATTCAAAGTCTACTGCTGAGTAGAATACATACTTCACTTTCTCATTTTCTTAAAATGTCATTTCCTATTATGGGGTCTGNAAATACAGTCATCAGCAAAAGCAGACTCAATTCCAGTCTTTGTGGACCTGACTGGCTCAGAAGGCCAATGCTAATGAAATCNGAGAAATACTCCTGATAGCGCAATGCTAAGGGGGCTGCAAAGGAAAGATACCTTACGGTATAAGAGGTCTGTCCTCATTAGAGGGATTGCCTTGCCTTGGGAGCAATAATGGCTTTTCTGACAATCAGAGAGGGAGCAGGTGTGGATGAATAGAGTGAGCAAGAGGGAGGCACCAGCTTGGGCTGAAGACAAAGGGAGGCACCGTGAAAGAGTTTTGTCTTTCTTCCAATAAGCATCTACTGAAAGGGCAGGGGCAGCAGTTACAGGACAAAATTTGCATTTTGCAAAGGCTACTCTGTTGTAGGGAGAGGGGTCAGAAGTCATGAAGAAAGGAGGCTGGGAGAGGGCTCGGAAGATTGCAGCCACAGTCTGGACAGAAAGGGATAAGAGCTAACACTAGGGTGGTGGAAAGGGATGCAAATTAGAGTCTATATCACAGAAAGGGGCCATGCCTGGGATGTAGCTTTTAAAAGTNCACAGATCACATAAAGACAAGTTTGACATTCAGGAGAGTGGCTGAATGTCATGGCACTCTCCATGAGAGTGGCATGCCCCCAAATTAAAATCCTACCCAATCACTTAAAGTGATCACATCATTTAATGATTGATATTGGCACATTTTTATACTATGCTTTAAGACAAAAGGAGTCACACGGTGAAGAACTCTTTGAATCATTGGTGCCAAGTTAGATGGACACCAACATTCAGAAGAAGAACATGGCTCTCTACCTTCTATTGCATACCAAATGAACTCAGAATGGATCAGATTGTCTATTATAGTGATCACAGTAGCCTATGCTTTAAAGTAATACAGTGTATATTGTACTAGTATATAATATTGCATCGTGTACAGTCTGTCTCTTATACACATCTGAATGGATCAGATTGTCTATTATAGTGATCACAGTAGCCTATGCTTTAAAGTAATACAGTGTATATTGTACTAGTATATAATATTGCATCGTGTACAGTAGCATAATATATTGGGTTATATACTTAAAATTTACTCTCAGCAATTTTCCAGTGTGAACCATAAAACCAGAATATGAGGTAATAAGTATGTCAAAAAGTTTGATTTAGTCATTCCATAATGTATACATATATCAAAACAATGTGTGGTACAGCATACATATATATGATTTTTATTTGTCAATTAAAAATAAGGCAGAAGGATCCTAGGCTGGGGAAATCCCCCAACATGTCTACATCCTAATCCCTGGAGTCTGGGAACAGGTTATATGTGCTGGTCAGCTTTTGGTCAACTTGACACAAGCTGGAGTCATCATCTGAGACTAGGGAACCTCAACTGAGAAAATGCCTCCATAAGGTTGGTCTGTAGGCAAGTCTGAGGGACATTTTCTTGGTTAATGCTTGATGTGGAAAGGCCTAGGCCATTTGAGGTTGATGCTATCCATGGGTAGGTGGTTCTAGGGTGTAAACTGAGCAAGCTAGTTTGCTCAGTGGTAGTAGAAGCAGTGGTCCTTCATAATCTCTGACTCAGTTCCTTCCTCCAGGTTCCTGCCCTGACTTCTCTCAATGATGGACTTTAAGCTTTAAGCTGAAATAAATCCTTTCCTCCCAAGTTGCTTTTGGTCTNTNTTTTTCTATTTTTAAAAACATTGTTTTAAATTTATTTATTTTAGGTGTATGAGTGTTTTGCCTGCATGTATGTATGTGCACCACATGCATGCCTGGTGCCCATGGAGANCAGAAGAGGGCACTGGACCCCCTGGCACTAATACAGATGGTTCTGAGCTATTGTAGGAATGCTGGGAATGAATTTTGGTCCTNTGCAAGAGCAAGGGCTCTTAACCCTGAGTCAACTCTCCAGTTCCTTTGGCCAAATAATAATTACTATTATCTGAGTAATAGAAACATAACAAACATGGCAAAGAGAAATTAAAGAGCTGATAGAACTACCATAGCTAATTGGGTGACTTTAAAAAAGGTAGGTTAGCTTGGATTATCCAGGTGAATTCAATTAATTACAAGGATCCCTTAAATATGAAAGAAGGCAGATGATAAAGTCAGAAAGATTTGACTTGAGAGGAACTCAGTCTGCTATTGCTGGCTTCACAACTGAACGGGAACCCCGAGCTCAGGAGCATATAGAGGCTTTAGGATACAAGAGGGTAGGACTCTTCCCTAGAGTCTCCAGGTATCCAGTCCTACAAACACCTATAGCAATACTAATATTACTATTACTATTATTATTATTATTATTATTATTATTATTATTATTATGTGTGTGTGCCACAATACACAGGAGACAACTACAGAAAACCCCTCAGGAGCCTGTTACCACTACTTCTACTATTATTATTTGTGTATGTGTGCCATAATACACATGAAAAGCTTACAGAAAATCCCTCAGGAGCCTGTTATTATTATTATTTTATTATTTGTGTGTGTGTGCACACATGTGTGCATGTGCGTGCNTGTCACAGTACACATGAGAAGCTTACAGGAAAGCACTCAGAAGCCCATTCTCTCCTGCTGCCTTCACATGAGTTCTGGGGCTCAGACTCAGGTCAGCAGGCTTGCAATGGCAAGTACTATGTTATTTGGTTGTAAGAGGTGAAATAACAACACAAGCTATGAGATGAAGGACCCTTGAAAATATAAAGCTAACTGAGGAAAGCCAGTTCCAAAGAGCATCTGTTGGCAGCTGCCATTTATGTGAAAAGTCTGGAATAAAGGAATTTATAAAGAAAAATTAGATTAGCATTTTCCTAGGCTGAGGAGCTAAAGGGGAGGTAGGGGAATGACTGCTAACAAATATGGAATTTTGGGGAGGACTATTCCAGTCTCTCTCTCTCTCTCTCTCTCTCTCTCTCTCTCTCTCTCTGTGTGTGTGTGTGTGTACATTTTAAACCAGCAAACTGCATGATACATGAGGTAGATCTTAATTAAACTGTTCTTTGAAGCAGCCAAAATTCAGTGTCCTTAAAAATCTCTTTTGGGTAAGCACCAAAAATTATTAATCCCCTTCTTGTTTCTCAAATGTTAGTTATTTTCTACTTTTCTTTCATACTGGGCCAAAATAAACAAGTCAATTCAACTGACAAAGTTATTCATTTGGAAAAACTATGAAATAAAAGCGGGGAAGGCTATGAACAGGCAATCAGTAAATGGAGACTGACTCAAGCAAAAGAAGGTGGGCTGCGGAAAACATGCACGGAAGATATGCACAGAAACAGAAAACAACACGCTGCCACGCTCAGCTCATCCACCTTCACAGAAAACAATTTTTAGGAGTGACTTCCACGGGGAAGCAGGTGGCATGAGCAGCTGGTGAAACCATAGGCAGTGCAGGTGCTTCCAGCCTGGGCTTCTCAAACCCAGGTCACCCGGAACCTTTACATGATGTTTTCAATCAGGAGATCTGGGGTGGGGCCTGCTCCTAGTGATGCTGGCAGTCACTGCAGGGAGGGGCAGTGTTCACACTTTGAGTCATAAAGCCTCTAGCAGGCAATATCAGAAGCTTACTAACGCCTATGATTTGAACACCAGCTTTCTATGAATGACATGAGTCCAGGTTTATCTAACGACAGTTTCAGCNTTGTTTTTAAGAGGGAAAAACCTTGGGAATGTAAATATTTAACCATGGAGTCTGAGTCACCTTTCTGTTTAACTTTGACTACCACCTAATTATATAAATAATGTGTTGCACTATTTATTGACCCTGACTATGCTGGTTCCTTGTCAAGTGAAGAAGTTACAATGCACAGTTTTGAGNGTGGAGCCATTTCAGCATGGACACACAGAGAAGGTGCCNAGATGATGGCTCTCCCACCCCATAATGCTAGTTACCTCTGAGTGATGATTTTTATTTTTTTCTATTTATGAATCTACATATGTTAATATTCCCGCCACAAACTCTCAAAATTTTAGTAATCTTAAGCAGTGAAATTTATTTGAATCTTGCTCAGATCCTTGTAGCCCAGCCTCAGCAAAACATGCAACAGCGCCCTCTAGACGTCATTCCCTCAAACTTGAAACCTCTCATGTACAGGGCTGAGACAATTATTCCCAGTGAATTCACAACAGTGTGCTAATCGGTTGCTTGGTTTTCTCCCAAGATTCTCAGCTATCACCCTCTTCTCATGTTAATTTGACTTAATTCAATATGGCTAATTTTCTGATTTGAACACAACAGAGGTGATTATTTTCCTCTGGCTTTGTATTAACAGACCTGTCAAATTTCTATGTCAGTAAAGTAATAGTGCCACATATGTTGGTAGAAAGGCTTAAACCTGTAGGATAAAGTTCCACATTAAACAGCACTAACTTCAACGTTGTTCTGATTTCATTGCTGTTACCACAACAAAATACCTTGAGCAAAAGCAACTCATGGGAGGAAGGAGTCCACTGGGCTCACAGGTTACAACCCACTGTTGAGGGGAAGCCAAGGCAGAATGCAAGTGACTAGTCATATCACATCCTCAGTCAAGAGCAGAGAGAAATGAATGCATTCATGCTTGCTCTCTGCTGCTTATGCTGAAATACAGTTCAAGGTCCAGCCTATGGAATGGTGCCACCCATTGTAGGCTGGGTCAGTTAACAATCAAGACAACCCCCCCCCCCGACAGACATGCCCATAGGCTAACCTCATCTAGATAGGTCTTCAACTGAGATTCTCTACCTGGGTGATTCTACATTGTGGCATGGAAAAACTANCCAGTACAAGGGTTCTGGTCAGTGCCAGGAGTTTAGTCTTGGGACCTCCCAGCATGTCTGTCCTTCTACTTCACTTCTTCCAGGCCAAGGCTATAAGTGCCAAAGGAACCACAAAGCTCTGTTGCATTTCCATTCATGGTTGAATACCTCTACCGTATAAGGGTGCTCACTTCTCAACATTGTGTGAGCCCTTATTTCATGCTGCAAAGCTCACAGAAGTTTCTGAGNAGCTGTAGAAAGTAGCATAAACTGCCCTTGTGACTTGAACCTCAGGCTGTTCCTATTAGTGAGCTAGAAAAGAGGACAGGAAGTGGGCNATACTGACATGTACCAAGTGCCTGAAGGACTCTGATGCAATGNTGGGCTTGCTCCATCACACTGCTCACCAGAATTTAGGGGCCTGTTGCCCAGTTTTTGCATCTTTTATTAGTCAGTTGAAAAAATACATGTGGTGGTGCTCTGTTCCCCTAAATGCCTATATGATAAGGGCTCTGTGAGTGCACATGTATGCACATGTACATGGAGGTCAGAGGTCAACCTAGCCTGAGGTTACCTGAGTTGTCCTCTTTGGTCACTCTACACTGTGTTTTTTTAAGACAGGGTCTCTCTCTTTGACCTGAAAATTTCCAATTCGGCAAGGCTGGCTGGTCAGGGAGCCCCAGGGAGCTACTAGTTTTGCCCTTTCAGTACTGGGAGGGATGACATGAGTGTCACCATATCCAGCACTTTCATGTGAGTTCTGGGAATGGAATCCAGGTCCTCATGTGTGTAGAGCAAATGCTTTAGTGAACAACCATCCCTAAACCTAGTGTCTTCTCCTCATAAGTTGCTTATCTTAGGTATTTTATCACAGCCACACAAAGCTAACGTATCTGATGTACAAGTTTAAGGCAAGTAATAACTCAATTGAAACCTTACCCCTCCTTGCCTTTCAACAACAGAAAAATAACATTTCCTGAAGACTTCATTTATGACCCTTGACACTGTGCTGAGAGAGCACAATGGCACTGCATCCATTACCTCACACACCAAGTCAATCCATAANGTCTCTTTGCAGATGAAAGGACCAAGGCTTAGAGAAGCTAAACTAGTGGTCAAAAGGCTGGTCATTGAGGGGCAAAGCAGAAATTCAAACCCAGGGCCTGTCTCCACAGCTGAGCCCTTAACCACCNTGNAACTGTGATTGAATTCACCCACTTCTATACAACTTCACTGCCTCCACTGGCCAGGCCACCCATCTCCCTAGACAGTTTCAATTGGCTCCTCTCTGAGATTCTACCCTGAGTGACACTGTCAACCAAGAGCAGAAACAGGGTGCCCCCTGTTGGGATAATCTTTTTGTACACCATGTGAAGATGTGTCTCTGTCCTTCCTCACCTGCCTAAGGCATCCTCTGATTGGTTTAATAAAGGANTGAATAGCCAATAGTTAGGCAAGANAGGATAGGTGGGACTTCAGGGAGAGATAGGAACTCTGGGAAAGAATAAGAGGCCATCCAGCAGCAGAGGAAATTGGATATATGATACTGAGGAGAGGTAACGATCCACATGGCAAAACATAGATTAATATAAACTGGTTAATTTAAGTTTTAAGAGCTAGTTAGGAACAAGCCTAAGCTAAGGCCAACCTTTTAATAAAGTCTCCGTGTCATTATTCAGGAGCTGTCAGTCCAAAGAAAGTCTGACTATAGCCCCCTTATTACCTTAAGGTTTCCTCTTGACCTTGGGATAAACGAGAAACCTTTGGACCTGAATGAAGGAGTCCACAGCACCACAGGAGGAACCACATGCCTGGTACTGTAAATCTGGCCATGAACCTGGGGTTGGGAAGTCTACAGCTCCAGGGTGAACCTACTATTATTATTTTGCCAAGTAGAATTAATATTCTACTGCTCTCTAAATTCCCATCTCTCTCCTCATAGAACAGTGCCACTCTCAGACCTCATCAGAGAAGCTTCTTTGTGCCATGGACAGTGGCTAAGGTATAAACTCTGGTCAAACTGCAGAGAGAGTCTGTGGCATGCTCAGCCTCAAATGGGACATCCATGCCCCACCCCCACCAAGTCTCAGGGACCACTGTGGAAGAGGGGCAGAAAGGCTAAGATCCAGAGGTCAGGGAGAACCAGAGCAAAACAGTGTCATCCACATGTGACAGGACGATTTGCTCATGCTGCACTGTGCGCTCACGGCAGCTGTGGCTGTCTGCAAGGATGCTGCACTGTGCACTCACAGCAGCTGTGGCTGCCTGCACAGGATCTGCACATGATCAAGCCAATCACCATTCCAGCATGGAATGGGAAAGGGGTTTGAAAACGAGGAGCTATGGAGAGTTGATGGCTTCTGGGGGAGGGAGGTTAAGTGTGTGGCTCCTGGTAGGTTGTCCGTGCTCCAATGGATGGCCCCATACCCATAAATGAGCAGTACCAGTTGAAGTAGATGGGCTATTAAATTTTTTAAAATATGAAATCTGAAGGGATGGATCTAGAATGAGTGAGAGGGAGGAGTTGAGGATGGGTCTCTTAAAATACATTGTATGAAATTCTCAAAGAATTAATTAAAATATTTACTTTAAAAAAGACACAAAGTTGGGGTGGTAGGAAGGAAGGTCACGGTGGAGCTGGAGTTGAGAGTGAGCATGATCAAAATATATTGTATGAAATTCACACAGAATTAATAAAAATATTTTTATAATAACTTTTTAAGGTATCTTTTTTTAAGATTTATTTTTTTATTTATTTTATGTATATGAGTGCTCTATTTGCATGTATGCCTTTATGTCAGAAGAGGGCATCAGATCCAGGTCCTCTGGAAGAGCTGCTAGTGCTCTTAACCACTGAGCCATCTCTCCAGCCCCTAATAAAAATATTTTAAAAGAGAAGAACCAGGAAGTGCAGTAGGACCTAGCCCATCCCTTCACACTCAAGCACTATTGTTTCTTTCTGGTCTCTCCAGCCTTAGTTCTTCCCTGCTCACTTTGTCGGTGCNGTAAACTCCACCCCATCTTCTCTCCTTTCCCCCTTTGCCTGGCAAGGGCAACTTCCTCTTGGGTATTACTCTCCATGAGGCATGCTCACCTCAAGTCTAAGTGAATGCCCTGCTCCCTCCCAACCTCCCGGATGATAATTCCTTTTCTTGCCTGTATTTTTTTCCTCTGGGTCCCTTTCCCCCATCTATAGCACAGATTTCTCATGTATTAATGTTAAGTAGGCTATGAAGTTTTGACGGCAGAACCCTGTGTGGGATTTTGGAGGAGGTGAGGAGGTCAATGGNTATCTACTAGGCAAACACTTGCGTGAAAGAAGATAAACATTACCCCAATCCAAAGAGATTAGGTAAGCCTTCCCTACCAAGGCACACTGGATGAGGAGATATTTGGAGGGGAGGTTTCCCTGAAGTCCCTTAAATCACTGGTACATCAACTGACACCACCTTGAAAGTGTCAGTATATTCTGCTGGGCAACAAATTTTTGTTGCTGTTTTAATGCCTAGTCACATCACTTTTAGCTTCAAAGTAATTTCAAACCCTGGACATCTTTTTCTCTTTACCTATTTCCTCTCTCCATTTTTCCTAGCCATGGATGCTGAGCTGGCAGGATGTCCAAGCAAGACCGCAGTGAGGCCAGAGCTCTGAGTTCTGCTAAACTCCACCTGTGGAACCAGCCAGGCTTGGCTCTAAGTCAAGTGACACANGCTGTTGTAAAAGCTGCTCCTATTTTTAACGATAATTTCTTCCATGGCTATTTCCTATTCTTTCTCTTAAGAGGAGGGATTTGAAGAAGATAAACGCCACAGTGACCAGCCGAAAGTGACAGAAGAGACCATCAGAAAGGACAACAGTCGATGTGATGGTAGAGTGGTGGCCAGCGTCACTTAATGTGTGTTGGGGTAGAGTGGCTGCCAGCATCACTTAATGTGTGTTGGGGGAAGCAGCCAAAGATGATCATTCAAGTTCCTAACTCCAAACCAAACTCCAACAAATGAAGCTACTCAGGGAGGGTCAAAGGCCTTGATACTTACTGTGTGCATTATTTATATGCATTGTGTCACGTATTAGGCCGGGGGTAGAGTGGGGGCTTTAACAGACTAGCTCCCACTTGCTTCTCAGTCTTAGAGCATGATACCCTTCATTTTAGGCTTGCTAAAGCTGAAGTCTGGGGGGATAAAATTTCTTTCAGTGTGCTTTGTTTAGGACACTATAAACCTAAGATACCAATTCAGACAAATATTTAGAGCAAAACTGGTTAATTTTCTAATTTCTGAGTTTAAGACTGAGAAAAATAATACAGTTGTTTCTCCTATTCTTTCTAAGATCCCCAAGCACCTGGCAGCAGGAGTGTTTAATCTAACCTAAAGCACACTTCTTATAGTTAATCACTAACTCCAGCTTTCGGCTGAAAACTGTTGGGTTAAAAAAAAAAAAACAACCAGACCTCTCACTGACAGAGAACCACATTCCATGTGCCTTATGATCAACAGACAGAGAATATTTTAAATAAACGGTACAGTTAATTTTTAGGCAACTATGAAATTTTTTCTCCCATGTGGCCAAACATAAAATGTGCTGTCCTGTTCTGAGGAATGTCAAGTATCGTCCTAAGCGGGGCACATTTTCAAAACATATNCCTTGTTTCAGCAGGTTTATTAGTTAAGAGAAAGCCAGCATGGTTACAGGTAAACCTTGGAATCTAAGCGGCACTGAAGAGCTGCTTACTTGGCTCAAGTTTAGATGTTGGGGCAGTGTGCTGCTCCTTGGGGCCTCTGAGGGACCCAGGGCTCCTGAGGGACTGCAACTTGAGCATGTCATTTCCAAGGTCATCCTAGGTGCTGCTACCTACCCGGCAAATGGGGAGGGGGGATGGCAGGGGATCATCAGGACTGGTCCACTTTTCACTGGCCCTACCCAGCTGCAAGGGGGCGGGGGGCAGGAGGAAAGAGGCATAGGCAGGGGGCTGACAAAGAACCCAATGGTCTCCACCACAGTAGTTAGGATGTCCTGAAGAGAGCATCTCAACCCCTGTATTATATAGTTTTTAAAAATGAAGTCTGTTTGTCACAAGGTGTCACACAGCCCAGACTTCTTCCTTACCCTCTATGAGGTATAAATACCAGCTATATCCAGCACTAAGATTTCCCTCTACTCCTGATTCAGCCACATTCAGCCAAGAAATGGGTAAGTTCCTTAAAGAAGCATGCCTCACCATTCAAACAGCTAATTCTTAGCTATTTTACACTCAGAAACAGAAACTGTGACCCAGCGAGCAAGTCTTGACTTACACTATCAGNTGTAAGGAAGAGAACATTCATTGAAGACCTGCCTGCTCTGCAGATACCTTATTTAATAACATTATGAGACGAGATTTTATGTCCATTTTCCAGATAAGGAGGCTGAGTATCCTGGAGGGAATGATTCTGCCAGCATCACAGAGGTGAAACTAGGTCTGGGTGCTTCCCATGACATATTGCTACCCAAGGAGTCACTGTGGTTGGGCCTGGAATGGGAAGTCACCAACAAGCCCTCCAGAGGCCACTCCTGATATTCTTTTTTTTTTTCCAAGACAGGGTTTCTCTGTGCAGCCCTGGCTGTCCCAGAACTCACTCTGTAGACAAGGCTGGCCTCAAACTCACAGAGATCCACCTGCCTCTGCCTCCCAAGCGCTGGGATTAAAGGCGTGCGCCACCACTGCCTGGTGCTCCTGATATTCTTATGGGTCACAATTCATATCCTTCATAAAATACCTCAATGCACAGACAATGCACTGTCATGGCCTCTGACAGTGGCAGGGTTGGAAAGATGACCTTGAACTTCCAAGTCAGCTGTCTCTCATACTCAACTTTTGTGATTTCCAATTAGAAGCATTTTGAAACTTAGAGGGTTTCCCCAAGACCAGGTGTGGTGGTTTGATTGAGAATGGCCCCTAAAGATTCTTATGTTTCAATACTTGGTCCTCAGTTGGTGGAATTGTTTAGGATGAATTAGGGAGTCTACTGTAGTCTTGTTGGGGGAGGTGTGTCACTGGGGGTGGGCTTGGAGGATTCAAAAGTCATTATACTCTTTCTTCTGTAAGTTGCCTTGGTCATAGTGTCTTATCACAGCATTAAAAAAGTAACTAAGACACCAGGAGAATCCAGCACCCTGCTGTCTTTCCCAGGCTTGCACCTAGTCCATATCAGGCAAGATGTTACAGCAGG
>LZPO01007956.1:307949-318540 GCA_001675575.1 Neotoma lepida
GCCCATAACGCTTTTTCTTATAGTCATGAGAACAAGTGCTTGCATATTTCAATAAACAAGTTAGTCCATGTATACTTCTATAAAAACGCTAATTGTTTTTATAGAAGTAAACAAACATAAAAATTTGTTTCTCATAGTTCAGAGCCAAGACCAAGCAGCTTCAGTTGGTGTTGGTGGGGCCTGTGTCTCTTTGGGAAGTGGTGCCTTGTTGCTGGGGTACCTCAAGGCAGAAGAGGAGAGACCTCATGACTTGGTTACCTTGGAAACCTCCTACACCTCTTCATACTATTGTACTGGGGAGTTTCAACATAATTTGAGGGTCATTTGGCCCCTAGTACCAGCCACTTCTCACATGTGCTAACTTGATGTGATATTGTGCATGGTATATTGTGCCTCATTGGGTGCCATGCCCATAACCTGCTCAGATCAACCAACCACCCGACAGACACTAAGAGACCTACCTATTCTAGGTTGAAGTAAAAATAAATTTCACACAGAAACCAAAGCTTGGCAGACTAGCTGTGTGTCCTGCTAAGCGGTGATCCATCACTGCTGGTTTTAGGGATTCACATCGCCCAAACAGAAAGATGTCCAATGAAAGCCACGGCATTGGCACAAGTGATGGATAAAGCTTCCTTTCACATGTCTAGTCTGTCATCCAGGCCATAAACACGCCAAAAGAGATTCAAACTCGTGTTTCCAAGGCAGACTGAAGAAATCATTTCTTTCAGGAAAAAACTCCCCTCCCCCAACTTTAAAAACATCACTCAAATCAACCCAAGAAAAGCACAATGCAGCTGACNGCCAAGAACGACAGCCTGTCTAGTCTAGCCGGGAGAGCAAATGACTGTCTACACACAGGAAGGAGGGCTTGACAATGTTCTGCCTGTGCCCGTGTTGTGTGATTTAGGAGAGGAAATACTTAAAGGCTTAGGAGACCTTTGCAGGGATCCTAGAGGCTTTCTGTGAGTCTGAAGACACTCACATTCCCTGGAATCCAGACTCCTTTCTCTCTGGGAACCACCAGGAAGTCAAGTCCATACACTGAGATTTTAGAGGGACTGTGAAGCAGGCAATGAATCAGAACAAATTGAAACTCAGTTCAAGCAGGTAGCAATATATCNCGATGTTGTNACAGGCTACAGGGAGAAAAGCTAGACTTTTACAGTGAAATAGTGGCCAGTCACTGAAAAGGCTTTAACCCTGGATAAGGTATCCAGGAGCACTGGCAGCTGAATGGGGTGGGCTCCTCTTCCTCAGGTCAGTCCTGGGGAGTCTGCAGGGCAGCAGAGGGTATAAGCCCCTGGATGAGACATACTGNCCTGGCCCTCTAGAGCGCAAAGGCTACAAGGACTTGGAAGAGCAGTGTTTCAATAGTTAGGGATGCTCCAGNAAGCTACAGAGGGCAGAGCCTTTCGGTANCANTTACCAAACACTGTGGCTTTCTTTGTCTCATATGCTCATGCCTCATGAGTGGAGGCTGGAAGACAGCCTTAGATGTCATTCCTCAGGCCCCACCTACGTTTTTTTTTTTAAATTTAAAAAAACATTATGTGTATATGTATGTGCCTGTGCATGGTTTTGTGCACACATGTGCAGTGTCTGAGAGAGCCAGAAGGAGACAGATCCCCTGGAGCTGAGGTATAGGCAGCTGTGAGCCACCTGANTAGGATCTGAACTCGGGTCCTCTGCTGAGCCACCTTCCAGATGCCACCTTTCTGTTTTGAGACAGGGCCTCTTCCTGTCTAGAATTTAGGAGGCTAGGCTGGCTGGCCAGCAAGCCCAGTGCATCTCTCTGTCCCAGTGCTGGGATTACAAAGCTAAGCTACTATGCCCAGTTTTCTATACAGCTGCTGGGAAGTCAAATCGNGTCCTCCTGTTTGCAAGACAAACACTTTATCAACTGAGCTATCTCCCCAGCCCAGCGCCATGTTTTTCTCCTGCACATGTGAGTCGAGGGAAATTTCTCTATTTCTCAAAAGCCTCAGTAGGTCCTGGCATTTAGTGTGAGCTGCCATGAAGACTTCTGAGTCTGTGACCTGTGAAACAGAACAGTGAGAACATTCTGCCCGNGGACTAGGATAGTGGCAATCAGTTCTTGATTTCCTAGTAATNAGTGTTACTAGGAAAAGCATCCCACTGATATGCAAAACCTTCATATTGAAGTCTTTCTGAAGTTAAATCTGTGTAACCAACTCCACCACACATTCACACAAACTCATTCACAGGCATTTTTTGACCATTTCCCCGATGGCCCTGTGCCCAGGACTGATCTTCNCCGTTACCAACTTCCATTTGCAAATCCAATCAATGTCTCAAAAAAGAAAAGAAAAGGGGGAACAGTTAAGTCCATACACTAATGGTTAGGAGNATTAGTTTTCACATTTAATTGTCTTGAGTCAAATGTAGGTAATATCATTTCCTTGCTGTGTGTCCTTGGTAAACTTACTTAATCTCTGTGCCTATGTTCCTCATCTATACAACTAGATGAATAACAGTACATATCCCTTAATGCTGTTTTAAGAATCAAATGANATACTATACACAAAACATGTAACATGGTACCTGATGTAAAACAAATGACCTATAACTCTAGGCTGTTGGGGGAGGGGGGCAGTGGGGGTTGAGCCTGGGGTCTTGCCCAGACTAGGCAAGTACTCTCCCATTGGGTTATATTCCCAACCCTCCCTTGACTTTTGACTTTGATGTAGTCTCATTCAGTTGCATAGGCCAACCTCGAATTCATGCTGTAGCCCAGGCAGGCCCTGAACTTGCAGTCTTCCTGGCTCAGACTCCTGAGCTGCTGAGGTTGCAGGCTTGTACCATCAAGCTAGCTGTTGGTTCTTTTTACTCTTTGTTACAAAGCTGATGAGTATGTGTCTATTTTAAGAATGAATTATGTTCTTTCTGAATGAGGGAAGTGTGCTAAAGGTCAGGGAGTCTAGGCTTAGTGTGGTAGTGGCTGACCCCTTTTGATAGATGGAGAAGAAAGGGAGTAGGGTATGAATGAGATGAGGTCCTGACTCCTAGTCTGTATCCTGTACTCATGGCAGACATTGCTAGTCATCCACAACACTCCTTCCCACCCAGCCTCCCTACATCTCAGCAGCATAACTTCCTCCAAGGTAGCATGAGAGTCAGGCACCCAAGGTATCTGAGTCCCACACTGGTTGTCACACCTAATCCAAAGTGGTAGCTTTTGCTGTGGAGAAGGTTCCAGAGAAAGATAAAAACTAAACCAAACATCTGTATGGACTCTGAATAAAAGTCAGAGCCTCTGTGCCAGGCTGTAGTGGCTTCTGGCAAGTGGCAGCTGCTGGCGTGGGTCCCTGTGGCTCTTTTCAAAGCTGGCTGAGATCTCAAGAAAGAAACCTGGCCTTCAACAGACCACCTGGTTCAATTTTTCTCTTCTCCATCTTTCTGGGCCTCACTCACATCCTCTTTCCTCAGAGGGCAAGGAGCCATACAGCAGTGCTTTCCAGAGGTGTGGGGACCATTTGGTTTTTCAAATATCCTGTCAAATAGGTCCATGGTCAATCTGTCAAAAGGCTGTTCCCAGAAACCTTCCTAAGGTGAGAACAATAAACATCATGTTAAAGGCTAGAAATCCTAACGGACACAGGCCGATCCTGCATGGGTGACCTACTGGTCCCTTTCCTCACCCAGTGCCCACCTATGTAACTGTCACATCTGAAGCCCAGGTGTTCCAGAGCACACAGCTGTCAGTAACATGTCTAATTAAGATGCAGTCTTTCTTTTATGAGCCACACCAGTCAGGCACCAAGCAAAGTGAGCCTTAAAGTTTCTCCTGGTTCTTTCTCCTCTGAGTTCCCATGGTCTCCACTTAGGGTAGCTCCCCATTGGTCAGGGCAGCGGAAGAGCCTGGGGTTTCCACCTGCCTTCTCTCATCACCCTCGCCATCCTACATCCCCATGGAACTAGCTTTCCAACGTATCATCTGGCTTTTTTACTTGGGTACTGAGGATCCAAACTCCCCTGTCTCCACACACACATAGACTGAGAAACAACCAGAAGATAGGTATGTATAAGTGCGTGTGTGTGTGTGTGTGTGTGTGTGTGTGTGTGTGTGTGTGTTTGTGCACATGTGCAGGCATGCATATCCCATGGTGCATTTGTTGAGGTCAGAGAAAACTTCAGATATCGGTCTTTGCCTTCATCTCAGTTTGAAGCGGGGATTCGTGTGTTGTTTGCTGCAGCATACACCAGGCTAGCTGGCCTTGAGCTTCCAGGAACCCTCCTGCTTCTGCCTTTCATTTCACCTCAGGATAACCCAGACTACAGATGTATGCTACCATGATTGGCTTTTACATGGGTTTGGGGGAATTCAAACTTAGGACCCTAGGCTTGCACAGCAAGTGTGTTACAAACCACTGAGCTGTCTCTCCAGCCTTAGGGGACGGTTTTGAATTTGCTTCAAATGATACATTGTTGGGAAACATACTGGCTAAATAAATCCAGGCAATGATAACAAACAAATTGGAAGAGTTTGGAAACATATATACACATACAACTATCCCACGAGATTTTAGTTTAGATAGACGAAAGGGTCCTAACAGTATCAAGAAAGGAATCTGAGGCCTGGCACTGTCATTTCTAGCTGGGTGACTCTCCGGGTTCTATCATTCCTTAAAAAAGCAGTAGGCTGTCAGGATCTGTATGAAGCCATGGTCCATAGAAGGCACAGGGTACATGCAACAGTAATGGGAAAAATATGTGAAATGTTCAAGTAAGCCTAGCTGAGCCAGGTATGCATTGGAGAGGCTGAGGCAGGAGGATTACATGTCCAAGGTCAGCCTGGGCTGTTTAGCAAGACCCTGTCTCAGAAAACAAAACAAACTAAACCCAAATAAACAAAGTGAGATTGTGGTGGTGTAGTCCTACAAATGGAAAAGGGCCACAGACTGGGTGACTATCCAGGTAGGCATTTCCCCCTGAACTTTGTAATCATCCCTTCAGGCAATAGACCCCTGAGAGGAATCTCAGCCAACTCACTATGCTGAATCTGAGACAGGTAGGTCCTCAAAACACATTTGCAAATGCTGAACAAATGCCCCTTATTTGTAAGAATTTCCTCCAAGAAACTCAAGGAAACATTCAGTTACTGCAAGACCTCATCCACCAGGTGAGGCCAAAGAAAACTGACAGGCTCATTAATGAGTGACTTTAGAATAGAACCAGACACTAATGGCAGCCAGAAGATCACCCTCTCTCTCAGGGCCACTTGGCAGAAAATACTAGGCCCCTCTACAGCAGTCCANTTGCCCTAAATGGTTAGGGACCATCAGATCAGAGGACCAGGTGCATGATCAAACCACAGCCATGATCACAAAGCCCATAGCAGCTGAGGTCTGACCCTTCACCCACACTTTTAAATAGGAATAGATATGTGTAAAAAAATGTTATTTTTAAAGTGATGAAATAAGTTCAATTAAACATGATGCCTAAGGAATCTTATTTTACTTATTTAAAGATACCTTGTATTTTGGTTTGAATACGAAGTATCCACCACAGGTTCATGTGTTTCCACATTTGGTCCCCAGCTGGTTGGTGCTGTTTTGGGGGTTGTGGAACCTTTAGGAGGCAGAGCCTTGCTGCAGGAGGTATGTTACAGAGACAGCCATTGAGATTTTATAAACTGTCCCATTTGCTGGCCTCTCTCTATTCCCTAAGTGAGGCTGAAATGTGGCCAGCCAGCTTCCTGTCCCTGCTGCCATGCCTTTACTGCCTGCTGCCATGTCTCGCCAACCACGACGAACTCTATCCACTCAGAGCTGTGAGCCAAAGTAAGCCCTTTCTTGCCCAAGTCACTTGGGATCAGCATATTTTATAGTAGCAACAGAACAGAAACTTTCCCCTGCGTGTTTATTTCCTTTAAAATTGTGGGAAACTAAGACAGAAATTGTCCATAATTTCACCATTTGTTTTGTTTGAGGGAAAGAATGGAGAACTAGACAGCTTTTAGGGTACTTACTGGGTAAAGCCACACTCAAACAGTGTGGTTCTTAGATTAAGGACACCAATGANGTCTAGGTATTTACATCACCTTCCCTCCCATCCTTGTCTTCCCCCAACGCCAGTACCTCCAGGTTCTTGCCTGGTACTGTTGTTTCATCTACCAACATTTCAAAATCAGTATGGTCACAGAAAGGCACACCAAGACTTCTTGGGAAGTACGCGAGCAACCCACGAAAGTGCTTGTAGTGAAGTGCATGAGGCTATAACCTCTGGGGCCCAGCTCTTAGGAGCCAAATCTGAGCTCCATCACTTATTACATAATTGTTAGGGGCAGAGCCTAGGCAGCCCTAACGAGCCAGACTCAGCCACCCATCACCCTAGGCCAGTTAAACACACAAGTAAAAGTGAAAAGCAGAGAGAGGAGGTTCAGTCAACATGGTGATATTGGGAAGGGGAACTAATAAAGTAGTCCATGGACACCCCACATCTGCCTCCCAAATCCACCTTTAGGGTCCTCACATGAGGTTTAGGTTTAAACAGAAGGTGGGAGCTAAGCAGTTCTGGTAAAGATGCGGTCCTGCCTATCATATCTCAGTTCCAATCTCTCCTGCCACGTGGCCTGACACATTGTCAGAACCATGAGAAATTGCTTTCCAAGACACAAGCTCCTCTCTGACTGGCAGCAGGCAGGTTCAGCCTGTTCCTTCCTCCCAGCATGAGATTCCTGGGGAATTCCAGTTCCATGAGCCATTGTTTTGACAGTCTGATGGTCAAAGGGAGGGGCACAGCATCTCTTTAGAACGTCTTCATTCCTGCCAGGACAGTTACATAATCACTTTGGACAAATTATGGAACCTGTGTAGAGCTTGGGGGGATCCATTAGAAAAGCAAAGGATAGCAACTATGCCACAAGAGGTAGGATCATGCATGCCCGGTGCCCACACAGAATCCGGTTCATGGAAGGCTTAGCCATAGCTACAGCTCCTATTCCGGAGAACAGGTCTGTGTAAACCTGAGCTTTCTTGCTAGCCAAGNGCAGTGGGATAGGAGGGGACAAGATACTGCTCTGCTGAGAAGAAATCCTTATTGTTCCATGAGCCACCTAAGAGAACCATTCCAAGGAAGGAGGTCCTGGAGCCACCCTATGGGAACTGTGGGACACTGCAGCTCCTGGCGGTGAACTTCAAGTCTGAACATCCCCTGTGCAAGTTCTTCTACTTCCATCATACTCCACCTCACTGCTATCGCTCCAATCCACAGCAGCCCCTCTCTCTTTAGTGAGATGGCTCTGTATTACTCTCTGAGAAACTCTCATTCCCACTCTGACTTCCAAAACTAAGAGTCTGTCTTTCTAGCCATACTGTTTAGTTAGCTTCAAGTGTTTCTTAACTCTGTGCCTCATCTTCCTATGTAAAATGGGCCTATTAACTGTGCGTAGGTCAGCTTTTCATTGCTGTGGCAAATGCCTGAGAGAAACTACTGAAAGGAGGAAGATTCATCTTGATTCATAGTTTGAGGTCATGGTTGGCTGACCCCAGTGCTGGTGAGGAGGAATATAATGGCAATGGAAGACTGTGTCAGAGGAAGGGGGAGGAAGGGGGGGAGGGAGGAGGGAAAGGAGAGATAGACAGACAGACAGGAAGTAGCAAGGGCAAGATACACTCTTTAAAGACACATCCTCAATGACCTACTTCCCCTAGCCAGATGTCACCTACTAATGACCCACGTCATCAAGGGATGAAGTTAGTGTTCTTAGGACTCGATTGTCTCTCAGTAGCATCACCCTGGGGACCAAATGGTGCAGGAATCTGTTGGGAGGCCAACTTCTTACCTACATCACAACAAAGAGTATTGTTGTGAGAATTAAGCTACTGCAAGAAAGGCTTACGTGTTGGATATGCTCAGGAGAAAATGGCTCTCATTACCGTAATTTGCCACCAATACCACGGCAGTGAAGTCCTCCACAGACACCCTCTTCTTTTCTCACTCTTCCCTTGACTTTCACCCACTAACTGTGCCTCACTGGCTTCTCAGAGTCTCCCGCTCTGACTGAGAGGGAAGATAATCAGATTTTTTTTAACCACCCTTCCTTGGCACCAAAGTATTAACCCCAAAACCTTAAGTAACTCTTATAAAGGAAAACATTTCATTGGGGCTGGCTTACGTTTCAGAGGTTTAGTCCATTATCATCATGGTGGGAAGCATGGCGGAATGCAGGCAGACATGGTGCTGGAGAGATAGCTGAGGGTTCTACATCCAGATCGGCAGGTAGCAGCAAAAGAGAGACCCATTGGGCCTGGCCTGAGCTTCTGAAACCTCAAAGCCCACCCTCAGTGACACACTTCCTCCAACAAGGTCACATCCCTAATGCCACTCTCTAAAGCATTCAAATATGAGTCCACAGGAGCCATTCTTATTCAAACCACCACACTCGCAGATAGCCACGGCNATGTCTAGTCTGCTGGCCATGCTCAGTCTACTTCTTTTTCCCTCTGCTCTGGACTCTTCCAGATGCCTTTGGATGTTTTCTCTCTCATCTACAATAAAAACTTTCCCTTTAACTATACCACAGAGCGATCATGTCAGCAGTTTCCTTACCGCATCCCACTCATGTACATCTGGTGCAGCACTCATATATGATCTTATTTGTGTGTGCATGTGTGTATGTGTGCATTTGAGTATGTGTGTAAGTACACGCAAAAGTCAAAGGACAACNCAAGTGTCATTCCTCAGGTGCTATTCACCTTTTAAAATAATTNTAAAGATTTATTTTATTATTTTANGTATGTACTAGTCAGGGTTCTCTAGAGTTACAGAANTTATTGAATGAATCTCTCTCTCATATATGATTTATTGGAATGATTTACAGGCTGCAGTCCAGCTAATCCATCAATGGCTGCCTGTGAATGGAAAGTTCAAGAATCTAATAATTGCTCAGTTCCACAAGGCTGGATGTCTCAGCTGGTCTTCTGTACATGCTAGAATCCNGAAGAAGTAGNCTTCAATGCTAGTGAAGGAATGGATGTGTTAGCAAGGCGAGGGCAAGCANGCAAAGAGCAAGAGCTTCCTTCTTCCGTGTCCTTATATAAGTTTCCAGCAGAAGGTGTGGCCCAGAGTAAAAGTGTGTCTTCCCACCTCAAGATCTGGATCAAAGGCNTGTCTTCCTACCACCCTACCTAAAGGTCACCCACTTCAAACCAAGCAGACACTCTCCCACAGCTGCACCCTCCATATCTGGATTTTAGTTCATTCTAGATATAGTCAGGTTGACAACCAAGAATTGCCATCACAGTGTGTATGAGTGTTTTGCCTGCATGTGTGTATGTGCACCATGTGCATGCTTGGTGCCCACAGAGGTCAGAGAAGGGTATCGGATACCCTGGAACTGGAGTTACAGATGGTTGTAAACCACCATGTGGATGCTGAGAATAGAACCCAGGTCCTCTTAACCTCTGAGCCATCTCTCCAGTCCCATCTATCTTTTTAAAGTCAGTCTCTCACTGGACTGGACCTTGCCTGGCCAGCAAGCCTCAGAAATATGCTTGTCTCCTCCTTCCAGTGTTAGGATTAAAAAAAATGCCTAAAAATGTGTGTGTGTGTGTGTGTGTTTGTGTGTGTGTGTGTGTGTGTGTGTGAGAGAGAGAGAGAGAGAGAGAGAGAGAGAGAGAGAGAGAGTGGGTGTGTGTGCGTGTGTTCTGGGCCTCAAACTCCGCTCTTCCTGCTTGCAAGGCAAGCAATTTACCAAGTAATCCTTGGTTGGATTGTGTCTTCATTGNTCATTGTGGAATCCCTTGAGCACAGAATAGTAGTACTTGGCCACAGTAATCCTCACTGACTATTGCTGGATGAACAGGACAGGAGGGCGCAGTTCAAACAGCACAGAGCTCTGATTAGACACATCTGGCTTTACATCTGTATTTTCTGTGTGGTTTTTGACAACTTACTTCTCTGGGACTCAAATTCTAACTGAAACCAGGAGGAAGGGGGAAATCACATCACTAGGGTGTGGTGAGGCTCCATGAGCTTGTGTCCACCACATCCACCACACAGCTTCAAGGGACAGCTGTTCCAGGAGCTAGGATCCACGGGAAGATGAAAACCTTGCGCTAAGGTNACCTAGAGATAGGATAGCTCTATTATCCCACCCAGGTGCAGACTTCACTTTGGGAAAATTGCCTTCCTTTGCCCAGGAAAGGTATCAGCTCAGCACGCAGCCTTCCTGATGAAAACTGAGCCCATATTTTAGGGCTTAAAGCTAACAGATGCAGGATCCCCAGGTATCCCAACGTCTTGTATAAATTATCTGGAGGAACTAAATTTTCCATAGTCTAATTGAATGTTTTAAGAATTGGGGGGAAAGAACACAGAAACCTTTCAGCTTCGTGCTCCCAGGGAATGGCTTCCTTTGTGCAATCAAATAACGATGCATGTTCCCAGAGCCTCCTGATCCTCTGAGGCTTCCCAGACCCACTTCTCCTGCACTTTCCTGCCTGAGGTCTCTGGATAATTAAGTAAAGAGAAGGTCTGGTCTGTCCTATCTGCCAACATTCACAGCCAACAGAAGAAGCATCTGCTACAGTGTTGTCTTCCTCTAGGGACCCTCGAGCAGCTTCAC
>LZPO01007956.1:318870-330278 GCA_001675575.1 Neotoma lepida
TTCACACCTGTGTAAACACACACACACACACACACACACACACACACACACACACACACTACATTACACTGAAGCTCCAAAAAGACTCATTACTATGAGTCCAGAGAGTAAGAAGAGTGATGTTAAGTTTTTGTCACATAAGAGTGAGCGAGCAGGGAAAGGAGCTGTGACTGGGTGATCTGATTGAATGAGTAGAGATGGTTAGACTGAGCTTTGAGGTTGTTGGAGAGGTCATCAGGCCACTCATCATCAACACTGGGCAGATGGTCACNATGACATCCCAGAAACACAGTGTGGAGCTGAAGAGGCATGCACACAGAGTCCGCAAACCAAAAAGTGCCCAGTTCAAATGTCATTCTGCTTGATTCTCTCCTTCCTGCCCTTGCTAACATCTCCTCAGGATGTCACAGGGACTGTTTCAGTGGTCCACAGATCCTTTTGTAAAGAATACACCCCCCTGCAAGCTTTTGGGTATCTGTTTCCTATGATATGATGCCCAGAGTGTTCCCACTTGGTCTCAAACCTTACACAGGCCCAGGATGAGTGTCCTGTAAAAGCCTGGCCTCTGACGGGGTCATCAATGTGCACAGTTGGTCCTCCTGCAAGGAGACCATCTCGCAAGCCATGACATCTGCTGATCCTTTGAAAAAGATGCCAGGGTTCTGCCAGAGTGTGCCCTGAAAGATAGCCAAGGCACAAATTAACACCCACTTTCCGGCAATGGGAACCGTTCCTGAAAAAGCCACTTGCAGAACCGGAGGCAATCTGGCATAATCTGGGAGCCAGCACACGATTCATTACTTCACAAAGAACAGGACGGTGGTCCAGCGGCAAGCTAGCGGCTGGGATTCTTCCCTTCCCACACAGCTGTATTTCAAAGGCCCGGCCTTGGAGCAGAGGGCTTTAAACAGCAGGCGATCTACAGGATGCCATAGCTGAAAACCAAGTAGTCTGGGTCCTCCTCAGTCCCTCACCCTAGAGATGGGGACCCAGGGGCCCAGAGGGTTAGGTCATAGCTCCATACTGGAGCTATGCCTCCAGCCTCATCGTGAAGATGTTTACATGGGTCTTAAGAATTGAGTTGTAAAGGTAGAGAGCTGTTCTCTTGCAAGGCGAACAATCAGGTCATAACCACTGTGGAAAAGATCCTCACAGGTTTATTATTTATTACCTGCAGGGGATTCTTACAGCAGAGCAACCACACCTGCTCTGCTAGAAGACTCTGCTGCTCCGAGGATGATGCTAATCTCTGCTCTGACATCTGCAAAGCCCTCCTAATTATTCCTGAAGGTGACTGTGATACAATTGGCTCTTTTCATCTCTGGTGCCATGCCCAGGACAGGAATGTGATCTGAAGGTCTTTCCTCCTCCCTNTCCCCCTCCACCNCTTGCTGCTGAGCCTGATATCTCTCACCTGTTTCCCACACCAGTGTGACTCCCTGGCTCTGAAGTTAGGTGGCCCATGTTNAAGCACCAACTCCTTCATTTATTTCCTGCTTGACTTGAGTAAGTTTCTTGACCTTTTTGAACCTGTTTATTTTGTAAGTGGATGATTTATANACCACATGGCACAAGNCCCTAAGTGTATAGCTNGNNGAGTTTTGACAANCATTTATAAATGTGNTCTGTTTATACATGTGATTCTACCACTGTAATCAAAACATAGGATATTTCTATCATCTCAGAAGAGCTGCCCCTATTTATTTCAAATCAGTTCCCTAAACTAATGTGTGCTAGAGCTGCAGGCAAGTTGAATCCTTCCGGTCAACTCTATTGTTCTGGCAGTAGCTTCTCTTCCTTCTCCTTCTTTTATTTTTAGTTATATGAATGGTGTGTGTGTGTGTGTGTGTGTGTGTGTGTGTGTGTGTGTGTGTGTGTAGATGTGTAGGGATGCCCTTGGAAGCCAGATGAGGGCATGGAATCCCTTGGAGCTGGAGGAAAAGGTGGATGTAAACATTTGACATGANGTGAGTTCTGGGAGCGAGACCCAGGTCCTCTGGAAGCGCAGTAAGCCCTCAACTGCTGGTCCATCTCTAGTCCCTACACTGCCCTCTTTTACTGAACACAATGATTCTGAGACCCATTCATCCACATTGTTGCATCAATTGTTTGCTGCTGAGTGTATCTCTCCTATTCATCAACCAAAACTTGCTTACTCATCCACCTACTGAAAGATGTTTGGGTTGTTTCCATTTCTGAGTTATGAATACAGCTGGTATTAATAGCCATGTCCACATTCCCTCTCTTTTCTTCTTTCTAGCAATATGTGTGCACAGGCATGGTTTGAGTTCTTCTCAGTAAATGCCTAGAACAGAAATTGCAGGTCATTTCTCCAGTGGGGTTGTGCTATTTCACGTGCCTGCTAGCAATGTCTGTACGGCTTTTAGTCTCCCATCGTTCTCAACACTTTTTCTCTCTAGGGATGNCATCTTAATGGCTTTACAGCAGGTTTCTACTTGCATTTTCCAGGTGGTTTATGATGTTGAACATCTTTACAAAATTATTGGCCATTCATATATCTTCCCATGCTACACATTGATTTGAGCCTTTTGCGCTTTAAAAAATCAAGTTGTTAGTCTTGCTNCTCAGATTATGAGTTCTTTATATATTCTGTATACAAGCCCTTTGTCATTAAAAGGGCTCTGAGGATACTTTCCTACCCCCTTCAAAGTGAGGACCAAATGAAATGNTTCTATGACAGTCATTTATAAGGGACAGCCAAGCTGGGGCTGAGAACAGTGCAAGGATGGCATGACCCCTATGTACAAGACAATGGATGCCATCAGCTCTTTCCGTCTTGGGAAGTCGTGAGCAGCTATCCAAAGGTGTGACCTCGCATGCAGTTGCTGTGATTCTCTCCTCNGCTCCACGTGACTTCTCCACCTGCTCCCCTGGCTGTGATAAAGGACTCGGACCACAAGCAGCTCAGGGATCCAAACTTGTTCTTTTTGATTGTGTGGTAGGTGCTTTAACCTCTGGACCATCGCCCTATCCTGGAAATGCAGTATTTAAACAGTGCCTGAATAAGTGGTGATACATCAGAAAGATAGGGATGGAAGGAAACATTCCAATACAACATGCTTCTGCAAACCCTNAACTTTCCAAGGTGCTGGAAGATCTTAGTTCATATACCACATCTAGGTTAGTATCTGTTGTTTTTCATTAAATTCAGTAGCTGCCCCTTAANCAACTGCTGTCCTAATTGGCANCGTAACTCCACAGCTACCAGTAGCAGTTCAGCCACACTGGCCTTAGCCAGGAATTCTGTTCCCTCAGCACTGGCTCCATCACACCACTAAAGGGAAGTTTACCTGNATCTCTATCCCTCTATACAGCTCAGGATTCAAAGGTTCAAGTGAAATTCTGCTNGCTCAGAGAAGCTGAATAGCAAGTAGCTAACCTTCTCTCCTNGNTCACGTCTCCCCCCAAAACAGGGCGTCCTTCTGCTTAGTCCCCACTTAAGAACCCTAGCTACACATGATTCCTCCCTACCACNATCTGTCAGCTAGTTGCTGACTCAGCCTCCTGACCCCAGGTTAATTTTATTTAATCAAACAAATGTAACACATCTTTGCATCATTAAACAAATATTCCACAGCATAAACGAATGTAACACATCTTAAATTAATATTCCACAACAAGTATCTCCCCAAGTACTCCANTTTAAAGAGAGTCTGTGAGAGGAGAAACCTGGCAGATGCATAACTTGGATAGTCTCACCCACAGGGTACCCTGTACTATAGCACTAGCTNGCTTGATGGTCTGACTAACATCAGATAAGCTGTGTAAAACAAAGCCTGNNTTTGTTGTGTTCATTGTTAGAATGCCTACGTTGTGCTCAACACAGCCTTGGCACTCAACAGTTGATAAAGAGATGGGTGCATGAACCCCTGAATGGGAAATGATGGAGGCGTACAGCCCTGCAGGTAGAAAGCTGCCCTATGCCACAGGTTAGTCTATAACATCCTCACTTCCTTCTTTCTGCTCATATCTTGTGCTAACATTTTTATTCTTGCTTTGCAAATTCACATTTACTTACTACCATCTGAAAGTAAACTTAGATAATTTATTCCTGTTTGAGAAAGGACTTTGGGGGAAAGTCTTNTGTGAAATAAACTCTTAAAAATCCCCTAGGACTCCTACGATTGACCCATGATACTTTTCAGGTATTTTCCAGAACTAACTCATATGGGCTGAATCCCACATTAAAAAACTCAAAGCCCCAAACCTTGTGAGTGCCACCATCATGATGCTACAAGTGGAAAATTCCATACCAAGAAGTATGGACTGGAGGTGGAGCTCCGGTAGTAAAGTGCTTGCCTGGGACACACGATCCCCAGCACCATATACAACTCATGTAGTGGTGCATGCTGATAATCCCAGAACTCAGGAAGCAGAAGCAGGAGGATCAGAAGCGTAAGGCCATCCTCAGCTACAAAGTGAATTTGAGGCCAGCCTGGGGTACANAAGACCTTGTCTCAAAAACCAACAACGGACTCTGCTTCATGCACAAAATGCTAAAAATATCCCATGAACTGCCTAAGGCTACTTGTATAAAAGGCAACGTTCAAACTACAGTGTAAAAGCTATGGAAAACAGTCTGGCAGTCATAGAACAGCAGGAATACAGTTACCACACAAATCTTCATGAATGGAATTAGAGCCCTTATTAATGAGGTCAATGGAGTTTGTTTGTCCCCATCACTGCATGAGGATGCAGCCAGAAGGTTCCATCTGCAAATAGAGCCTGAGCCCTCACCAGATACTGAATCTGTTGGTGCTTGATCTTAAACTCCTGGCCTCCAGAATTGTGAGCCATGAACATCTGCTGTTGATAAATTATGTAGTCTAATAAATGGGGGCCATTGTAAGCCAGTGGACTCATGCAACAGCCAAAAGTTAAATTGACGCAAATAAAAATCAGTTGGTGAGTAGATGAACAAAAACAACATATGGAATCATATTTTGTCACATACAGGAATGAAGTACTGACACACACTATAACATAGATGGGCTCTGAAAATACTTCGCTAAGTGTAAAAAGCCAATCATAGAGACCACACACTGCTGAATGACTCCATTCTTATGAAATAGAGTAGGCCAATCTAGAGACATGGAAAGTAGGTTAGTGATTGTTCTTTTTTTTCCCCTGTGATAAAATATCCTGATGAAAAGCAAATTAGAGGATGAAGGGGCTTACAAGTCCAGTTCATAGTCCATCGAGCAGAAGTCAAAGTGGCAGAAGGCCAAAGCAGCTAGTCATAGTGTATCCACTCAAGAGCAGAGAGAAAAAATGCATACAAGTCTGTTTGCTTGTTCACTTTTTCCTCTCTTACCCAGTTTGGGATCCCCTGCCTAGAGAATGGTGCCACCCACAATGGTCTGGGTCTTACCCACATCCATTAATAATTAAGACAATGTCCCATAGGCCAATCTGATCTAGATAATTCCTCAATTAAGATTATCCTCCTGAGAGAATTGAGTGAATCTTTTAGGTTGTGTCAGGTTGACATTTAAAAACTGACAAGCACAGTGATAGTCCAGTGCTGGGGTTTGGTGGGAAATGGGGAGTGGTTCTAAAAAAGTATAGGCTTTCTGTTTGGGGTGCTGTAAATATTACAAAATTAATGGTTATGCAACCTTGTACATACACACATATAGGGGGAGAAGGGAGAGGGAGAGGAGGGAGAGAGAGAGAGAGAGACAGACAGACAGACAAAGAGCGAGACAAAGAGCCAGCAACAGTGGACTATAGATTTTTCAAAAAAAGGTCAAGTTAAGTCACAAAGAGAAGTCCAGGTATGTTCAGGACTTGCCACTCCCGAGGTGAGGCTGGGCTCAAAGCAACACATGAACCACTGCTGGTCTTTGTGGTCCTTTTATAGATGCTTAAGCTAACTCTTAGGAAACCACCAGCATGCTCTAATATGGTAGTTCCTACCCTGTGATGGCTAGTTTTGAATTGTCAACTTGCCACAACCTCAACTCACTTGAGAACTGGGTGGATCAGGTTAGCCTGAGACCATGTCTGTGGATAGATCAGGTTAGCCTGTGTCCACATGTCTACCCACATGTCTGTGGATAATTGTGCTAACTGTCAATCCATGTAGACCTAGCCCATTATTCCCTGGGAGAGGGTCCTGAAACAGAAGAAAGCAAACAAACAGCAGCATCCATGAATTCACTTCTCTCTGCTCTTTACTGGGAGTGTAATGTGACCAGATGCTTGAGTTCCTATATCAGCTTCCCCAAAATGACCATAACAGACTATAACTTACAATTGTAAGCCTAATAAGCCCCTTCCTGCCCTCAGTTGCTCTGGGTCAGGGCATTTTATCACAGCCATGGAAATGAAGCTAGAACATTCCCAACACACAGCTATTTACACTTAAGTTCTTAAATACAAGAATGGTTTAGAACTCAGCTCCTCCCCTAGCACTTGGTGGCCATGAGTGATCTGGCAGACACAGAGGAGTGCCAGCCCCACAGAAGGTTCTGATCAAACAGGGCTCTCGTGGTGACTGTTGGCTACCTCAGCCCGGTGGTAGTGGTGCTTTTTCCAGATGTGACAGCTAATATTCTAAGTCTGCACCACACAAAGAAGCAGGTCCCTGTAAAGCATGGAGGTTTAATAGGACCTGCTCCACATGGGTGTCACTTGACACATGCATAGTCACCCTGTCCTGTGGGATGCTGAATGCTTTCATTTCTTTAAAAAAGAAACACAGGGGAAAAGTCGGTAAAGAATTCTGGTCTTGTTTTTACCATGCTGGTGGAGTAAGAAACAGCCTTTTAATGTTCTGAGTAGAAAGACTGAGCCCCTAGGGACACAGGNGGGAAGAGAGATCAATATTTACCAGCGGTCTTTACCCCNTGTTAAATATTAGCTTAAACTTAAAACCCATGGTTTTTGTGGCCGCCTTCCCTTCAGCTCCCATTGCAGTGGTAGAGAGACAGTCACTTCAGAAGCAGTGGGAACAGCTTGAACTATGGCCATTCTATGTTTTATTGTCGTCTCTGATCGTTTCTGTAAACACAGGGGTCTCAGGGAAATACCNCCNCCGTGAAGTGGTTCTACCTCTGTGACACATAAACCTCAGAGCAGCCACTGGCACAGCCGATGAGGCTGAAGGAGGAACAACGTTAAAATGATTTGTTGGCTGAGGAGAAGGCTCAATGAACAGCACGTGTCCTGCAAATGTGAGGACCCGAGTTTAATTCCCAGAACCCAGAGAGAGCTGGGCACAGTAGCACACACCCATAATCCAAGTACTACGGTGAAACAGGAGGCAGAAGCAGGAGGATATCCACAAGTTTATGGGCCAGTCAGCCTGGCAGACACAGCAGCAAGACCTGGTCTCAAGCAAGATGGAAGGCAAGGACCCATACTTGGNGTTGTCCTCTGACCTTCACACATGTACCACAGCAGGTGTGTGCCCACATGGGCACATAAGCACACACACATACATATGTGCACACACAGAATACAAAAGAAAAAGAGAAGAGTCATTTGCTGGAGTGCTCAAGAAAATCTGTGAGCTAAACTGGAGGTCTGGCATTTCACACGAACCCTCAAAATAAGGAACTTTAGCTGGTGGCTGCTAGGCCTCTGTTCACAGTACCAGAACCCGGCTAGACCTCTGCTCACAGTACCAGAACCCGGCTAGGCCTCTGTTCANGGTTCCAGAACCCTGCTAAACTGGAACCTTCAAACCAAAGAAGAATACACAAGGCAAGGCAGAGAATTTGCCCTTTATTCATCCCTGGTGCCCATGACAAAACTTCATCTTCATTCTTTTTAGCAAATATGGGTTGGTGAGATGGCTCCAGGGGCAAATGCTTGCTGCCAAGCCTGATGACCTCAGTTTGATCCCAGGGGTGGGTCCTTTTTACATAGTAGAAGGAGAAAATCGATTCCCATAAGTTGTCTTCTGATCTTTGCATGAACACTGTGATATGCATGTACCCACAAACACACACCCAGATAGATAGATAGCAGACAGACAGATGTGTAAAACAATCCTAAAACCCCCAAGCCAAAAAATAAAAATAAAAACGTAGTTTTTAGAGGGACCAGAAGTTTTCTGTGGGGAATGTGAACCATGGGGAAGTGCCAACCAGCAAATCCTCCTTTGTATGTTGAAATACTCACAAGCTCTCCCTGGCCCGGCCTTCAGTAAAGAGCCTTAGCAAACACTGACTGAACACAATCCCACATCAGCTCTGTGGGTGTGTGCATTAAATCCCAGGGCTTTTCTTATCAACGCTCCAGAGGCAAAGGGACTGNCCTTAAGTACCAGCCCAGGTGCTCTGGCATCTGAACACGCTTTGTTGAACTTCATTGCAATCACACAGCACCTGACAAGAACCAATCATGAGACAGAGAACCCTGGGAGTTGAGCAGTGATTTCATCAAAGTTCCTTACATGATTGATGGTTGGAAGGCTCAAAGAATCAATGTTAGAGAGGAAGCAAAAGCCAAAACCAGATAGACGGTGAGGGGTGAGAGGGTTTCGGAGATCTGGCTTTCTCCACATAGATCATGAATATGAACCGAACAAACACTTGAACATTTGCAATGAAACTTTTACTTTTTTGAGACAAGGTCTCTCGTAGGCCAGGCTGGCCTTGAATTTGCTGTGTAGCTCAGGATGACCTTGAACTTCTGATCCTCCTCCTTCTACCTCCCAAGTGCTGGGATTACTGGCTTGTGTCACCATCCTGGATTTATGTGGTACAGGGGATGGAACCCAGGGCTTCATGCATGACAGGCATGCAATCTACTAACTGAGCAACATCTTCAGCCTATGAAAGTATGTTTAAATTTATTTTTCTGGAAAAATAACNAATTTTATGGTATTCAACTCGTTGAGAATACTCAGGCTTTAAAGAAAGTCCTGTCAATTTTGACAACTTTTGCACTGATGGGAGAGAACTGCCATGTCTCCTTTAGTGTGGAGAGAGGAAAGCCCAGAAGAGATGGCCCCAGCCTCTACCTTGGTTCAATCCCAAATTCGNAGGAAGACTGAGTCTGTGACCAGGCCACAGAGAGCGCAGCCCTTCCCTGCTCCCCATCTCCCCACTTCCTTTCCATTTGACTCCTCTCCAATCAGGGGCCAGAATGTATCCATCTTTATTCTCTTCCAAACCTCTCCCCCAAATCACTTAAACACATACTTGTCATCCACTGTATAAGACCTAGAATGTAGCAAGATTTGTTAAATTCAAGCAATAGTCTATTTCCTGCCCTGTAACAGACCTCTGAGCAGCCTTCTGCATATGGAGGCTATGCTGCCTCCCGTTCTGGCTCTGGATAGTNGAGACTAAAGTTCAAGGGAGGCCTAGGTCCAACAGGGGGAAAAGGGTGGGCTTCAAACAAANCTAGCTCCTTGTCACTTCCATCTCATGCTTGTTCTAGATCCGTGACTGTGTCTCTGGAGCTTGGTCCCTCTCCCTTCATTCAGGTCCTCAGCACATACCCTGCCTGTGCAAGGACCACCCCACATAATCTGAAACAGCTTCCTCAAGATATCCCCCTCCAGCTTCTTTTTTTCTGTGCTCATGTGCACNCCCATGTGTATGTGTGTGTCGTATAGGTGTGGTATAAAGTATGTCTGCATGTGTGCCTGCATAGATGCACACATCTGGAGGGCAAACAGGNCCTTGAGTGTCCTCCTCGATCACTATTTTATACCCTTAATGACATGGCTTTTCACAGAACCTGGAGCTAGGCTGGCAGTCAGAAAGACACAACAATCTCCTGTCTCCACCCTGACCCCCTGGCACTGGGGTTCCATNTTTCTATGTAGCCACACATGACATTTTGTTTGTTTGAGACAGGGCTTCTCTGTGTAGCCCTGGCTGTCCTCGAACTCACAGAGATCTGCCTGCCTCTGCCTCCTGAGTGCTGGGATTAAAGGCGTGCGCCACCACCGCCCGGCGTCACACATGACATTTTACATGGGAGTTGTGACTTTGAATCCAAGTCCTCATGTTTGCACATCTGCCCTCACCCACTTAAGCCATCTTCCCAGTCCCTGATTAAATGCTCTTTATATATTTTTAAAAATTGTGTGTGCAGGAGGCATGTATGTGTCATGGCACGTGTGTAGTCAGAGGACAACTTTCCGGAGTCAGTTCTAATTTTGAAGCAAGGTCAGTCTTGTTTTCTACTGCTGCGACGTCCACTAGCCTGCTAGCTTCCGGCAGGGTCACCTGTCCCCACCTCCCATCTCTCTATCANGCGTCACACATGACATTTTACATGGGAGTTGTGACTTTGAATCCAGGTCCTCATGTTTGCACATCTGCCCTCACCCACTTAAGCAATCTTCCCAGTCCCTGATTAAATGCTCTTTATATATTTTTAAAAATTGTGTGTGCAGGAGGCATGTATGTGACATGGCACGTGTGTAGTCAGAGGACAACTTTCCGGAGTCAGTTCTAATTTTGAAGCAAGGTCGGTCTTGTTTTCTACTGCTGCGACGTCCACTAGCCTGCTAGCTTCCGGCAGGGTCACCTGTCCCCACCTCCCATCTCTCTATCAGAGGGCTGAAATTACAGATACACACCCTGGTAGATGCTGTTCTTTTACATGAGTTCCAGGGATNGAACTTGGGTTGTCTGGCATGCACAGCAAGCTTTTATTCACTGAGCCATCTATCTGGCTCCTTAGACAATCCTTTGGGGCTCTTGTCACCAGTGTTTGATGTTTGTGTAACTGTCTATCACCTGTTACCCTTGATAAGGACAGAAAATTTGCCTCATCCACTGCTGGGTTTTTTGTGCCTGGTACGGTGTCTGTCCCTTGAAGAGACACTCAGTAAAGCCTGTGGAATGGATGAAAGGAGCCACAGACAACTCTCACTGGGAGAAACACTTACCAATCCCAAGTCATAACTAGGCCTCCCGACTGCTGAGTGCTTTCTAAATATTAGTCACCGTNCNGAGTCCAGTTAGCAGGCAGCTCGATGAGTGTTCCAACAAAGTGATTTTATATCAATGGGCAATGCTCTGTTTTTAATCAATAAAGCCTCTTGTGCTAGTACAGTGGCGTNATATGTCCCTAGGGCTATTCATTACCCCTTCTGTACCCCAGTTCAGAGAACTTATACTTTCTGCCAATGTGTAGTAGAANGATTCCTACTGTATTTGTTTCATTTTTAAGAATATTACTGGAGAAAAAAAATTCTTTTTAAAGCCAATAAAACACCACAATAACCGATGTAGATGTTTTCACTCAATCTGAATGAGCCAGTTGTGTGGCTTGGTGGANGAGTCCTCCAAATAAGTCACAGATGGTAGTCTTGACATCCTGCTAAGGTCAATGACTTTCCTTACTAAGAGTCCATCTAGTTAGTAGAGGATCTAATGGGGGAAACTTGTCGGCTTTGAGGTCTAAAAGATCAG
>LZPO01007956.1:343436-372833 GCA_001675575.1 Neotoma lepida
GTCCTCCCTGTATAAGTGTCCTCCCTGTATAAGTGTCCTCCCTGTAAAGGAGTCCTCCCTGTAGAGGTGTCCTCCCTGTAGAGGTGTCCTCCCTGTAGAAGTGTCCTCCCTGTAGAAGAGTCCTCCCTGTAGAAGTGTCCTCCCTGTAGAGGTGTCCTCCCTGTAGAAGGGTCCTCCCTGTAGGTGACAGCTCCAGAACCTGAGCACCACCTTCCTTTCTGCTGAACCCTGTCTGGAGTTGAAGGACAGTGTCAGCTTGGGTTCTCAACCCTAGGATGGGAAGGTCTGGCGTTTGCTCAGGGCTCTTATATTTCCTTCTTGTCATTAATTCATTACTCCATTCAGGTCAGCAAGCTGTCAGAAAATGCTCCCAGGGTGGCTTCTCTCACTGTCCACCCCTGCCACACCCAACTGGAGAGGCAGAGAGCACCTCAGACTCTTCTTGTTAATGCTGCTGTGGTGAACNCTCCGAGTTACTCCCCTGTACCCACTCTCCCTTCTTCCTGAGGACAGAATGTCACTTTTATTTTATGACCAATGTGCCTGTGTGGATGACCGAAGTTTCTGCTGCCTTCTCCAGGGAAAGGCCTTGACCACAAACATCAAGGAACACACTTTTAACTTTTCTCTTCTTCCATTAGCCTGACACCTGGAGTGCAGTTCTGCTGACAGGAGCAGCCACCATGGGCCCTCAAACAAGCTGGCTGAAAGGGACACACTGAGGGTGTCAGAATAAAGTGGAATTCAGCATGGCAGCTGCCCACATTCAGATTCCTTTCAAGTAAAATGACCAAACAAACACACAAAAAGACCCTTTGGGACTGATAGTTATCTTTGAGTCTTCTGTCCATNCATTTGATTCTAATTTTAATTAATACAATATTTGATCCAACAGTGCTGTATTGTACTCTAAGTGAAATGTAATATGCACAATCTATTTTGTTCTGCCATGAAGTGACATCAGGATCAAAAGCTGTGCCTCAGGTTAGTTACAGGTGTGATTGCACATNCCTAAATTGGCTTACCTCAGCTTAACCAAAGAACACCTCAGATTCACACAGAACCAGGGCATCTGTAACTTAAGTAGCCAAAGTGTGGTATTTAGCCATAATCCATCTCTTCCTGCTATGGAGAAGAACCATGAAGAGTTGGCTGTTTTGCTGCACAGGGGAGAGAGACATGGGAACCCTGGCTCTCCCTTCAGAGAGCCTCTAAGATCTGGACTTCGAATTGGTCCCTCCGACAAATGCCATAAGCTTATAAGGCAGACATTCATTTCCTGAAGAGGGAAGCCCAAGAAAGCAACTAAAAACCAAAAGTACAGGGTGCCAGGTGAGACCTGGGGAATAGGAAAGCATGTGTGTGAAACCGTGCTCAGGGTGAAGAGTAGACTCAGTCCTCTGTGGCACATGGGAGGATTCGCATTCCAGATTTGTGTGTGTGTGCATGTGTGTGCACATGGAAGCCAGAGGATGACCTCGAGGGTCATTCCTCAGGAGCCATCCATCCTAGCTTTCAGACAAGCTCTCTCACTGGCCTGATATTGTTCATTTGGTTAGGCAGTGAGCCCCAGGNATCTGCCGGGCTCTGTCTCCACAGTGCTTTACTAAGTGGGTTCTGGGAATGAATTCAGGTCCTCATGCTTGCTTGACAAGCACTTTACTGGTTGAGGTACTCCTCAGCCCTCACTACAGATTCCTATTCACCACAAGGACAATGGACAAGTGGCCATCACTTCAANCCTGGGCATTATATAATCTGTACCCATTTGGTTTGAGGATGTCAGAAGCCTTAAGCACAGAAATGAAAGCCCCGTTCCCTCCCTTGCTATTTTCTAACAGAGAGAAATCACACAGTTAGGATCCTATCTCCATTTAGAGTGTTATGGGTAGATGAGGAGTAGAGCAGGATATTAGGGATAGCCCATGTTCAGAGTCCACCGCTGTCCTNGGCAGACCTTGACTGTGGGAGACAGGCTCTGGGCTCCTGGCTGTCTCTGATAAAGGAACTTGGGTGTCTGGATGGAGGGCCCTGTGTTTGAGGGCGGGGCTGGCACCACTACAAGCAGTAGAGGAGAGCATTCATTTTAGCATTCCTAAAAATCACTTAATACCTCAAATTTACAGCAAGAAAAGCAAGGCTGNGCTGCTACTGGCAGCTGTCTCCTTGAAGAGTAAGCCGTTTCTACCTTTCGAGGAAACCCGGGTCTCTCCCACATCTCCGTGCTTTCTGAAAATTCATAAATCATCTATGTTTCCTCAGCTTCCCTCCCCTCACTCAGCCAAGAGCCACAGCTGGGTCAGCTGTATCAATACTTGGGAAGGTGCTTGGCCCATTAAGTCGGGGAGCAAGAGAGGTCCTGTCTCCCAGCACCTCATCAGGTCCCATAAATCACTTTCCAGGCCGTGGAAGAGAAAAATACACCCCAAAAGCTGCCGATTTATAAAATGTTTTCCTATCTTTAGAGTATTTTAGTCCTCCAGCTTCATGTGACATAAATAGCTTATAACTCTGACACAGGAGTTTTTAATAACCAGCTGTGACATTTCACTAGCACTGGTACAAAGTCAAGGGCCAAAAATAACTCATCCCAATGTATGGAGGCCTCTGTCCTTGGTCAAGCTTTGANTTGGTAACAGCTTATGAAGCCCATGCTTCTTCCTGGACAGAGGCAGAACTTCTCAGAGAAATATTCAATGCACGTGCCNGCACCAAGCCAGAGGGTATTTCCTTTGGGGTCCATCATGAGGTCTTGGAAGGAAAGAGCCAGAACAGAGAACAATGAAGAGGAAACACTACATAATACAGTCTTAGGTTGCCTGAAAGCTTTTAGAAACATTTAATTAACAATCAGCACCATAGGCTGGGGATGTTGGTAGAGTGCTTACCTAGCATGTTGGAAANCCTGGGTCCCATCCTNAGCACTGAATGAACTGGACATGACAGTACACACCTGCTGTCATCCTAGGACTTAGGAGGTGGAAACAGGAGGATCAGAAGTTCAAGGTCATCTTAGGCTACACACTGAATTTGAGGCCAGCCTTAGCTACATAAGACTCTGTGTCCAGTAGAAGTTGGTCTAGGAGCTGTTTCCTTTGAATTTATGGAATGTGATAGCAACCTGTGACCTTTGGCACATCCAGGGCACAGGTTCCTAGACCTGTGAGGAACCTAGACGCTGCGAGGATCAGCGAGGAAAAGATGAAAGACAGATGAGACCAGCCCTTCCCTTTCCATGTTAGTGGTGGCCATAGTTTAAATAAAGCAAGCTCCGTATCCAAACACAGGCGAGAAGAGCTCACCTGGAAAGTCTGCATTCACAAAGCTTTGGGTGTCAGTTTTCAAACCTCCTAACCATATATATATATACATATAATTTCCTCAGAAAGTTGACCCTTAGGCTGGGGGCATAAGCTCAGAGGTAGTGTTCTTGCCAGCAAGCACCAAGCTCTGGGGGCCATGTCTAGCACTGAAAAAAAAAGCTGACTTTCACAACTTTCAAAGTGGAAGTAGGTCAGGGTCAAGGCTGCTGGATGTCACAGCCCCATGACTGGAGCCACACAGGGCAGAGTTCTCATCCTGCTGACCTTGTAAGCAGTAGTGCTGTGCCCCATGAGGATGCTGCTGGACACACACACACACACACACACACACACACACACACACACACAAGCTGTGATGATAGCCACAGCCTCTCTGTCACATGCATTTTGGCTAATACCATAGGCTATTGTAAGGCACCCAGATGAATGGCTGGACCATTCTTGATGGCAGAAGCTGTCCCCAGAACTAAGAGAAACCTGCTAGCAACTGTGAGGTATCTCAACCATGTTCAGCATTCATAAGTATGGAGGTACTAGAGTAAACTAAGCCCTGGTTCATACTCAAATGCTGGTGTACATTAGCCATTCGATGCACATCAGTACACAAAGGGTCTTGGAACCTCAATTTATTTCACCATACAACAGAGACAATGGTTATGTTCCCCCACATGACAAAGATTTCATGTAAGAAGTACAATGGGCACTGCACAAATTAGGTTATTATTAAACTTGAGAGGGCTCCAGTCCAAACTCAAAGGGAAGGCTATAAATGTGTCAAAGCCGTAGGCTCAGGTGACAATTTAGTCAGCAAAGTGCTTGCCATGCAAGCATGAAGACCCCAGTTTGATTCCCGGGACCCACTTAAAGACAAGCTGGGNCATGGTGTTGTGTGCTTACAATCCTAGCAACAGGGAAGTGTAGGCAGGCNGATCCTTTGGGCTCCCTGGCAAGCCAGTCTAGCCCATTTAATGAGTTCCAGGTACTGAGGGACTCAGTCTCAAAAACAAGGTATATGGNACCTGGCGAACAACTGAGGCTGTCCTCTGACCTATGCCCACATGCATACATTTGCTGGCACACCCATACACACATGTACCTACATACACAAACACACAAACATATATACAAACACACTCGCCATTACATGTACAAAACTCAGAATAGAGGTCACTGATGGTGGTATAGTTCAATGTCAGAAACCTCTGGCTCTGACACAAAAATTCTGCTACTGTCACACTGCCCTGGAACACAGGAAGTCTGAAGAAGAGCAAGCTGGTCTAGTGCTCATGCTCGTTTGCAAACCCCACTAAGAGCTTCCCAACCCCGTGTTGTCCTAGCAACCCAGGCAGTTTCTACCTCTCAACACACAAGGAGCATCCATGTGTCTCGGAAGAACCTTTCTGTGGACTCTTCTCAGCCAAGATGCCTATCCCAAGTCTCAGTTTTTATTTGGAAAGTCTGAGGCCTGGGGCAGTTTTTAGAGGGGACAATTTTACTCGTGATTAACCCTTTTAACAGCCTCTTACACAGTGTCTGAAAACACATAAAAAGACCTAAATACAGTGTATTCGGGAATAATGCTTGCCATAAACAAAATGACACCCAGTTACTGGGCTCTTTGTGCATGGAACTGATTTAGGGGCTTCTTCAGGAAAGTAGGGGGTGCTTTTCTGTCTTGAAGAAATGCTGTGTTAATTCTAGGCCTAAGGAAGAAGAGAAAAAAGAAGATGTCTCCTCCTAGTGTCAACTATTTTTCTGGAATCCCCCTTTTTTTCTGGTTAAAGGACAAAAAGGAACCTGGAGAGTGAGGAGGGAAATGAGGGTGGCAGGGCCTCAGCCATTTGGTTTCCCTCTTGAACACACTTCAGGGGGTCCCTTCAAAGCAGCACCACGGGGAGGTGTGTTAGCACACACTCTCAATCCCAATGCTGGGAGACAGAGCAGGTGGATCCCTGAGGCCCACATGTCAGCCAGCCTAGAGTTCAAGGCTAGCAGGAGACTGTCTGAAAAAAACAAAACAGGTAGATAGTGAAAGGACCAAGCAGATGCCACAGCAGGCTGCTCAGTCTTCTTTCAGAGATCAGGCCTCAATTTCAGTTTCCTGAGACTGAGCAAGCAGTTTCTGGAAGAGTCATGAACAAAAGACAATTAATCACTGATGTCCCTGCCAGCAGGGACAGGGAGATAGATGCACCAAGCCTGGGCCACTGAGGCCAGCCTCCACAGCAGCTCAAGGACAAAGCCTGGGACTTGTCCAGGCCTACCCAAAAATGGGTAACTGTAACCCCCAACTAACCCTAAAGTAACTAACATGATTGCCACTTGCATAAACCAATCCTGAGTCTGCTTCTATGTAGTCTGAAGACCCCAAGACCTCCCGCTTGCTTTACCCCCCTATAAAAACCCTGCCCCATTGCTACTTGGGGTCTCTCCTGCTCTGCTGCTGTGTCAGCAGATGGAGAGGCCCGAGTTAACTTGCAACAGTAAAAAGACTATTTGCTTTTGCATTGGATTTGGTCTCTTGGTGGTCTTTGGGGGACTCTGGGTACAACAGATAGCATTCCAGGAAGGACTGCCAAGGCTGTTCTCTGGTCTCTACATTCATGCGCATGTGTGCATGCGCACACACACATATACACACACACACACATACACACACACACACATGGCAACTGTGAGAGCTGTTAAACTCCTTCAGATGAATGAGTCCCATCAACCGTGGGAACCGACACTGACAGCACCACTGTTTTGAGAAAAAGCAAAGCTGTCAATACTCAGAACATTGAGTGCACAATTTCAATCACGTATACAAGGGTCTCACGGGCCAGCAAGAGAAGATCACCACCTCCCAACCTGAAAACAGGCAAAAGGCATGCACAGGTCATCCGAAAAGGAGCCCGTGGTGATAACAAAGAAACATCTCACCTCCTCAGCAACCAAACCAAGCAGAAATAAGACATATTCACACTCACTTGTCCACAATCCTTATCCCCACACAAATAAGATTGTGCTGTCATTGTGACTGCGAGCAAAGGGAAAGGTTTTCACTTTCTCATAATAGATAATATTGTGTTGACTTTTCTGGTGGACAGTTTGGCAAATGCCATAAGGATATTCACATCCCTTTGACCAAATACTTCCATTTCTTTGGGACAATGCTGAGAAAATATACATATGTGCACAGAAATAAGCCTGGAAAGATTTTTTTGCTGCAGCACAATCACATGGGAACTTTGATTTGAAAGGCTGGTAGTTTATGTTTTAGACTTGGCCAGTCTCTTAGGTAACTACTCAGCCACCATTTTATCAAAAAAAACCTGCTGTTGATAATACATAAATAAATAGACATAACTGTGTTCCAGTATAAACCTTATGGATAAAAACAGACACCAGTGGTTGGGTTGGGTCTATAAACTATACTTTGCCAACCTGAATAGTACAAATTATAATTGTAAAATAGAGCCACCTACACTTCTACCAATCTGAAATGACAAAATACTTCATATTGTCAGTACAACCTTTTCTTAGGGATATGGGGAAACACTTGTGTGGGGAAAAAAAAATCTGGACACAGGCCGTAGGCTTAGAGAAATCCCAATTCCCTAAGGGAAAGAAAATATGTAAGCATGGAAAACGGATTAGAAAGAAGCACACACGATTTTAACAGCAATGGTGGTTTTAATTTTCTTCTTATACTTCTCAGGATCCAAATCCCCCATAATGTGTATGTGTTTAATTTTTTAAATTGAAAAAGCAAAGTTTGAGATGACACAAGTGGACTTCTGCTGTGAGCACTATTGCACAAGTCAGTCCTTTCCCTAGTTCATGTGGAAATAATCCAAACTTGAGAACAAAGAGGAAAAGCCCGTCATCTTCCACTTCTGGCAGAATCAGGAGATAAACGGCAAATTTTACAAGTCTTATTTGTGTGTGCATGTGCATGTACAAGTGTGTGTGCCCATGAAGGCCAGAAGAGGGCATTGAATCCACAGGGGNTGGAGTTATGGTTGTGAGCTGCCCAGCATGGGTGCCAAGAACAGAACTTGGCTCCCCTGGAAGAGCGATATGTGCTCTTAACCACTGAACCATCTCTCCGGCCCCTGACAAACACCAAGATTTCTTTTCTAAGAGATCCATATAGCAAAGAGCAGTCTAGAGAGGGATGCATACAGAAGAGAAGGGAGATTTTAGAGGTAGCAAATTTCATAAAACCCTAAAAACAATGCACTTCTGGAGATCTGTCTCCTTCTAGCCCCACTCCCATAATGCCCGACCTCNACACTACAGCTTTCCCTATTTTTTTTTTTTGATGCATAGTCTTAATCACATTTTAGGACAATATGCTTTAACATTCAGGAACTCAGAGTACTGCTCCCATGAGCCCTTCTGGAGAAATTCCTAGAAGATAAACACCAGCCAACGGAAAGGGTAAGTGAGTGGGACACTCTGGATAAACTAACGGTAAGAATAAGACCACAGAAAATGTGGGCATTGGAAGTTAGAATAGGAAAAATAAACTGAGGAGGAGCAGCAGGAAGGAATTAATAAAAATAACAGCAGGTATTAGAGTGATGGAATAACTCACTAATAGAATACATAGAACTAAAAGCTTTTAGAGGGTAAGATAGCCATCTGCTAACTAGCTTAATCAGGAAAGGGGGNGAGTAAACATTCACGGTAAGAAATGTTCTAAAGAAACAACTGCAAGATCTAAGCAGAAATCATAAAAGACTACTTTACTAAAATCAAGACAAACACATATGAAAACCTAGATGAATGGGACAATTTTCAAAAACAATAGAATTTGCCTAAACTGACTCCAGAAGAGGAAATGTGAACAGCCTGGTTTTCATGAAGGAGTAAAAAGAGGGTCATTGGTGAGGAGCTTCTTCCCTCAAAGTACCAGACGCAGCCAGTTCCATGAAGGCTTCCATCCAGCTTCACAGAGCAGAAAATGCCAAACGTATNAAAACTATTCCAGAACTTAGATGTAAGACACAACTCTCACATACTCCAAAGTGAGCACTAAAAAATTGAATGTGCACATATTGATGTAAAAATCACAAAGTCAATATTAACAAACACTCCAGGATACTGACAGAACTATCATAATCAGGTGTTTTATGACAGGAATAAAGACCATTTAATTGTAGAAGATATATTAATTTGTCATATTAATAAGTTATAAGTATTTGTCACTTGATACCCAATAGTTTTATTTTTGTAGGGTGAAGGATTGAGTCAGGGTATCTCTATGTGGCCTTGGCTGTCCTGGAACTCATTATCTAGACCAGGCTGACCTCAAACTTGAGGCCATCCTCTTAGTTCTGCTTCCTAAGTGCCAGGGTACCAGATGTACCCGCCACATCAGTTTTTACTACCTATTCTTAATTGGAACATTTAAAACAAAAGAATGCTACCTTAATATAATAACAACAAATCTATTGTTTCCTAATCATTTATATTATGCAGAAGGGAGAAATGCAAGATGCATTTCTGATACTATCTGAACTACAACAAGGATTTAAATTTTATTTAACATTGTATAGAGGTAGTAGCCTATGTAATTGGATAAGAAAAGAACTGAAGGTTAAAAAAAATTGACCAGGAACAGGTCTGATCATTGTGACTAGTAGATGATATAGTTATGAGCCTTAAATACCAAAAAGAAACAAGTGAAATAGCAATTTACAGAATCCAAGACTTTCATATTTATGAATAGTAAGTATATTTGAACTATACTAGAGCAAATTCACAATAGCAGAAAAAAAGATGAAATACACAGAAGACAGTTTAAGAAATGTGAAAGTCACCTACAAGGTGCTTCAAAACTTTCTAAAGGCTTCAAAATAATACTTGAATAGAGTCATAAATAGGATTATGTTAAATGTACATACACAGCAATAGTTTCTCCCCTCTTGAAACTAGATAGACATCCAAATGTAAGATTCCATGCTAGCTATTGTGGCAACTGTGGACAGAAGTCAAACAGGAGCTGCTCTAAACCACATTGCTTTGGGTATTATATTCTGTTGACACTTTCTTGAATGTCGTAGCTCTCAAGGCAGTCACCAAATCTAGTCACATATGAGAGCCTTAGTCAGCAAGAACAAAGTTAGCACTGATATTCCATAGTGCAGTTTCCATTGAGCTGTAGGGCTGAACACTGGTCCTTAGGTNTTAGCAAAAGCCACTGATTTTAGAGGCAAAGAAAAGCAATAGAATTTCTTTTCCTGTAGTGAGATGTGAACTGATTCAAATGGCCCATTGTCCTGTCCTAGGCACATGTATGGGTTTGTTCAGACATGGACACAGACACAGACACACAGACACAGACACAGACACAGACAGACAGGGAGACACACACACAGAGAGACAGAGAGACAGAGAGACAGAGAGAGAGAGACCCATACACATCATATAAAAAGTTCAGAATAAGAAAGAAAAACCTGAAAGTGTCACAAAATAAATAGAGGAAATTCAATCAGATTTTATTTATTTATTTATTCTATTTATACTATAGAACTGGGGGTTGAACCAAAGGCTTCAAACATGGAAGACAAATGCTTTACCACTGAGCTGTATCCCTGGCCCTGCTGCAATTGATGCAATTGCAATGCACTTAAGTGTGACTGTAGCCAGTCACTGCCATACCCAAAGCTAACTAGACCTGAGGAGTGTTCCCAGAATCGACCTGAAAGCTTTATGAAAGATAACAGGTAGTGTTTTCAGAAATGTGGAGTTTAACATCAAAGCTGCTTCTAAGGTACCCTCACATACTCCCCATTGGTAATCTATTTAACTCAAGGCAAGGGGGGGATCCCTCAAGGCAACAGGGACCCCTGTTGAATTGGCTCACACTCTAGAAGTTCACTGACACCACCAAGCCAGCNTCAGTCATCTCAACAAACAGAGGAATTCACAGGTAGAGATTGCAGGGNTATGTATGGACTGTAAAATAGATTAGTGGGTAAAGGTGATTGCTGCCAAACCAGAGGACCTGAGTTCAATCCCTGGAACTCACATGGTGGGAAGAGACAAGTGACTCTCACAAGTTCTGACCTTCACACATGCACATGGTGTGTCTGCCCACCTAATAAATAAATGTGTATGTATGTGTGTGTGTGTGTGTGTGTGTGTGTGTGTAAAATGAAAACCAGAAGAGAAACAGAATGAGGCATGTGGACAGTAAGTTCCCATAAAGGTTTCATTAAGGTATGAGCAAACCCGCAAGCTACAGTCAAGGCAGTAACACAAGGGANCATGGCCATTTGCTTCCAAATGATAATTACACAACAGGCTGTGTTCTAGGAAGTGGCTTTCTCATTTNAGCCGCACAATAGTGACCCTGTGGGGCAAAACTATTCTTCCCATTATTTTCTTACTGGCCTTTAGAAAAATCTAACTTTCCCAGGGTTACACCACTACAACCAGAACTCCCAAGCCAGCTAAGAAGTGGGGAGTCATGGCTGCTAATGAAAGAATTAAGGGCTTAAAATCTCCCCGGGAGGCAAAAAAGAATGAAAGAAGTGTTCATTGGAACNGAAGATGGACACCCTTTCAGCTCTGACTACAAAAGGGGCTATTTCGTAATGTGGTGTACAGATTAGTTCTGTCAGCAGGGAACAGTCTAGAATCGCCTGAGAAAGGAGTCTCAGTTGAGTTACTGTCCACATCAGTTTGGCCGTCTTCAGAACAGCCCCAGCCCGCTGTGGGCAGCACCATTCCCTCGGTAGGCGGGAGGGCAGATGAGTGTCTTAGGCTGTATGAGAGTGAAGGGAGCCTGCCGAGCAAGCAGTAGCGTGGGTGCCTTCATTTCTCTTCTGCTCTTGCCTGGATGTGAATTATCTAGCTGCTTGAAGTTTCCTATCTTCACTTCCCTGAAGTGATGAACTGTAACCTCAAATTAGAAGATAAAATAAATCCTTCCTCCCCTAGTCTGCTTTTAGTCAGAGTGTTTTATTATGGTAACAGAAACAAGCATAAAACCTACAGGAATGGGTATTAAGGATACTCAAGACTAAAAATATAATACATACAAAATGTCTCGTGCACCCAAACTGAACCATCTCTCACATAACCACTTTTGCAAGGGAGGAGGGAAAATGATCTGACTTCAATTTGCTAAGCATTTATTTTCTTTAAAAAAGAAGGATATTTGCCANAGTAATTACTGTGAAAGGGGAGCTATGCCTGGGGAGAACGATTTTAATCATGAAATGGTATTTGACAATCATTATTCTNACAGTCTGAAAAGGGAACCTGTCAGTAGGCTAGAGTTCACAGAGCATGAGCAGAGAGAATGGTCTATGCTGCGGATACTCACAGCCACCTACTGAGGAATGACATAAAATTCTTATTAATATTAATGTGCCACTCTATGATAAACAATGTAGGAAGCTGTGTGTGTGTGTTTGTGTGTGTGTGTGTGTGTGTGTGTGTGTGTGTGTGTGTATGCACGCATGTGTGCATGTGCACATGCAGAAACATGGGGTCGTGTGTGTGGTGGTCAGAGGTTAATCTTGGGCTGTTATTTCTTAGGATTCCACCTACTCAAGTTTTTAAGAGAGGATCTCTCACTGACATAGAACTTGCCATGTAGGCTAGGCTGACCGGCCAGCAAGCCCCACGGATCTGCCAATCTCCTCCCAGTGCTCGGATGGTGAGAGTATGTCACCACACCCAGCTGTTTTATATAGGTCCTAGGGATCTAGCTCAGNTCCTCTTGCTTGCATTTACCAATTGAACTATCATCCTAGCCCTCATTCCACTTAAAGAGCTTGGAGTCTTGGGTAAGTTACTTGGTTGTGGTTTCCTCTTCCACAAACGATGAAATAGTTCTAAGGTCTACAACTTTGCTTCCAAAATCTACTCTACTTAGGCCTCCTCTCCAGGGAGACTGGCAATTCCCAACAGTCAGGAGGCCATGACTGACCTCAGTTTTCTTATAATGATCTCAAAACATTTTAAAGATGAATTTACACTAAGCTCCTCTGCTACCACTCAACCACAATCATTTTGAGCCAAAATTAGTCAATAATGGTGAATCATAACTCTATTATGAAAAAGGAAGTCTGGGGAAATTCCCTAGAGAAAAAGCCACCAGCACTNATGAGGACAGCAGAAGTGACAGTGGTGATTATTCATCTGACACTTTTCCTTAGCCTGGTCCTTCACTTCCATATTTGGAAGCTTTAGCTGGCGAGAGTAGTTGAAGGGAAAAGAGTGGAGAACTGGCATGCTTGAAGACAGAGTGCTGGAAANACTCCTGGAAGGTTATCAAACAATGCCTAGCATAACAGAAGGCTGGACCAGAGGTCAGTTTCAGAGAACATGGGATATATTAAGTGGACTAGCCTGAATATTTCATCAGGTCACAAATCTAGGACATAAAAAAAAAAAAAAACCCAATGCTTCCTAATAAGTTGGAAGGGAATCTTAGCTCCAGGTTTTACCTCACAATCAGGTGCCATTCCATTGCAAATTTTATAGTGTCATGGATGGCTGTGTCATGTCTCAGACTCAGTTTTCTCATGTGTAAAATGGGGCTATAAACTCAGTTCCATCAACCTCACAAAGTGAAAAGGATGGTTACCTAAGATATACTTAAAGGAGAAGGAAGAAGAGGAGGCAGGATTTTGTGTTAATGTTGTTGCCTTTGACCCCTGGTTGAAGCTGAGGTTGAGAACAATGCCTTAGCAGGATCTGCCCAATGGCACAATAATGACCAAGTCTGTTACAGGGGTAACCAACCACTTTCTGATTTGATGTGAGGCCCACTCCACAGGAAGGAGTCCGTATCTGGTACTGTAAACCTGGTCAAAAGCACATGGCTGGGGACTGTCATAGACTCTAACAGAGAAGCTATTGCTTCTTTTTTTGTTAGGGGGACATGACATGCCCATCCCATTGTCTTCTAAATAACTATATTTGTGCCCATAGGTTATTGCTGCTGTCAGCTTTCATCAGAGAAGCTTCTTTCTGCAAAGGCCAGGGATAAGTGCAGAGGCTCATAAGTGGTCAATGTGATTAGACAAAGTGACAGTTAAGCAGGGCATTTATATCACCCCCCAAGGCTAGGGGGACAATGAAGAAGAAATGGCAGGAAGAATGTAAGCGGTGAAAGAATGTGTATATAAGGTGGATGGAGGCTACTATGGAGTGTTGACTGAGGAATGACATGGCCACTGCATCCCTGAACTTATGAATCTTTCTTTCACCAAGAAAGATTTGCACATGGTTAGGCCATCAACATGCTGTCATGGGCAAGGAGGAGCTCACATGACACATCTCATCCTTGAGGACATATACAGTTAGTGGATACTGGGGGAGAGAGAGACATTTCCTTCAGTGGTGGAAATTGGACAGGTGTCTACTCTTGTAACAGCCCTAATACAACTCATTGTGTCACTAAATAATAGACAGATGAAAACATTAGCGCCACTAGATGGGAAGAGAAGGGAAGAGAAGGGGTGGGAGAGACATAAGAGAGAGTGACAGGAAGTAAAATGATAAAAAACATTATACACATTTACAAAAATGTTTAATATATGAAATATATGTGCTAATAAAGAAACACTCTACTTCAGGATAAGACAGATTGGGTTCAAGGCCAGGTTCTGAGCAACTTGGCGCCAAATAAATAACCTTTTTGACCTTAGTTTCTTCTTATTTAAATCTGGACTAAGAACAGTTACCTATCCCACTGGAAAAATAATTAAAGAAGAGACCCGTGGCCCATTTGTTCTTCTGATGCTGGTCATGGAGACAGCAGCATGTGGGCTGCTCTGAGGCTAATGCAGCAAAGCAGAACCATCCTTCTTGGACACTCTTCATAATTAAACAGTGCTGGTGCAGTCAGGAGAAATCAGCAGACAGGAAGGAAACCCCTGGCCAGCAGAACACTAGGAGTTTCACAGGAGAATATTCTGAAAGTTTTCTCTTGGGACTAGTCTTGCCTCCACCTCAGATCCCCAGAAAGCCCAGCTCGGAAAAGCTGTTGATGGATCCATTCTCACACAGACTTGGAAGCTCCTAAAGCTTTTGTTTTATATGGTTTGGAGAATGAGCTACAATAGCCAATCTTGAGTGAGCGAGTTTATTAATGTCCTGATTAGGTTTTTGTCAACTTGACACAAGCCTGAATTATCCGGGAAGGGGAATGTCAACTGAGAGAATGCCTCCATCAGATTCCCTATAGGCAAGTCTATGGGGCTATTTTCTTGATTAATGATTGAAGAGGGAGGGTCAAGCTCACTGTGGGCAGTGACCTGGGCAGGTGGTTCTGGGTGGTAGAACAGGCTGAACAGTGTTCCTCCATGGCTTCTGCTTCAGTTCCTGCCTCAGCTTCCCTCAATGGACTATAACCTGGGATGTACAAGCCAAACAAAGTTTCTTCCCCACATTCCTTTTGGTCATTGTGTCTATTGCAGTAATAGAAAGTAAACTAATACAATTAAGTACACAGTAGGCCAAAGTAAACGAGTAAATAGCAAGTAGTGGATGGATGGATGGATGGATGGATGGATGGATGGATGGATGGATGGATGGGAGGGTGGATGGATGGATGGATGGGTGGGTGGGTGGATGGATGGATGGATGGATGGGTGGGTGGATGGATGGATACCAAAACATCATCAAACTGGGTATTCACAACATCCAGCAGAAAGTGACTGGGGAAGCCCCTCTATGGCAGCCCGTTGGAGTTCTCAGAAGGGAGAGTCCATGGCAGAACACAGTGCCCCTTGGATGAGGCTTCTGAATGAAAGGGCAAACAGTAAAACAGAGGTAACATATCAAACTAGGTGCTCACAACCCCCAGGAGAAACCGACTGGGGAGGCAGAGGTGTCAGCTGGAGTTTTGAACTGAGTTTTCTCTCCAGGGCTGAACTTGCACCTTGCCTTTCCAACGGCAGGAACTTTTACATCAAGGATAAGCAGGAGTGGCCTCTGTTGGAGAGAGTCACTACTCACTGTTCCTATGCTGGGGATGTTTTGTTTCTTCCATATCACAGAGTTAGGGAGGCAGCACACCCCCAGACCTTGGAGGACATTGCGAAACAGACATGCTTGGGTCTGAACTGGGGAGGGGCAACCCCACTTCCCCAGCCAGCTACTCAGTGAGCTCTGAAGGCATATAACAGCTCATCAACCTAACAGACATCACATCTTCACAAAGCCTTCCTAGTGGGAGGCAGGCAGCGTGGATGCTGTTTCCACCCCTGAAGAAACCAAGAAGGTGAAAGCTCAAGTCCAAGCTGGTTGTCCTAAGCAAACTGCCAACCAGCTAAATGCTGTTCTTACAGCACTTCTCACTCCACTTGGCCAAGGTCAATAATATCACTCTCACTGAAATAAAATCTGCCCAATCAAAACCCAAATATGCCTCAAATAGGAGTCATTAACAATCCCTTACCATTATGAAGCAAACATATGCATACTAAGATCAAATGAGGTACAAGCCACTTATTTCCATATATCGACCCACTTGAAGTTTGGGAGCAGTTTTAGAAGCTGGTTACCTGTATTGGTCAGTGTCATGTGACTATAACAAAATCCCTGTGAAAAATAACTAGACATGAAAACTGTTCACTGCGGCTCTCTGTTTTGGAGTTTCTGGTCCAAGATGGGATGGATGCATTGATTTGGGAACAGTAATGGGGAAGAATGTGTAGAAGAGCAAGCCGCTCACCATATAGCCAGGAAGCAAGGATAGAAAGGAAGAGGACTGAAGGCCTGAAACCTCCTACGAGGCCCCTCCTCCCACCGCACTGCATCTCCCAATAACATCACTCCAAGGACCAAGCCTTTAACCCTGGGACCTCCAGGAGGCACTCAACACCAATCACTATAGCACTCAAGAAGGTCTGCAGGCTCAGGAGAGAGTTCAGTTGGCAACATAATGACCCCAAGCTCCACCCTCAGAACCCACATAAAGCAAAGCAAACAAACAAGCAAGCAAGCAAGCAAACAAAAACCCCACACGTACACAGTGGCAGACACTTGTAATGCCAACACTAGGGAGGTATAGATGGCAGCCTACTTTACTCGGCAAGTCTCAGGCCAATGAGAGACCTTGTCTCAAAAATAAGGTGGGTTGTGCCTAAAGAATAAGAATTGAGATTGTCCCCTGGCCTCCACCCACACAACCCACAGGCACATGCCTGTGTACCTACACACACACACACACACACACACACACGAAGGTATTTAATTAGATGTAACCACACTGGAACAAGTAGGACTCAATCCTACTTGTATTTATCCTTTGTGTGTCTGGATGCCAGGGATTTTTTTTTCCTATGAGAGACAACACTTGGGTATTCTGCATTCCTTATTGTTGTCATGATGCCTACCAGTGATATATTATCAATAATCTTCTCAACACTTTTTGACATCTCTAGCTTTAAAACTTGCCATTTTATGGGCTGGTGAGGTGGCTCATTAAGTAGAAGCACTTGCCAATCAAGCCTGATGACCGGAGTTTGATCCCAGGAACCCATATCAAGGTAAAGGAGAGAACCAACCCCACAAAGTTGTCCTCTGGTCTCCAAACATGTACTATGGCATATACACACCCATGTGCATATACACATAATATACATGGGATAATAAGTAGAAATTTAAGATTAATGCTCATTTTCCCAGCCTTTGTCATAACTAGGGATGGGAACAGGCAATGAGATGTCAAATGAGCTCTGCTGAGCAGAAGCTGGCAGTGTGCATGTGTGTGTGCGTGCATGCGTGTGTGTATGCGTGTGTGTGTGTGTGCGTGTGCGTGTGCGTGTGTGTGTGTGTGTGTGTGTGTGTGTGTGTGTGTGTGTGGCAGTTGGGGGGAAGTTACAACATTGCCTTTTCCCTTCTCCTCTGTGCTGTAAACTCAGATGTAATCCCTGTAGCTTCAGGCACCTCTAGTGACCGTGGGAGAGACACAAAGGGAATCAGTAGAAATGGTACCCCTGCAGGACCACTGAGCCAACCGAGACAGTGCCACTTCTGGACTGCTTGTTAAGACAGGAAAACGAATCCCTCTTGGCTGAAGCTGCCATAAACTGTTTACCACTACTTGAAACCAAATGCCTCGATGGGACAGTAGTAAGAGCAGCAGGGACTGCTTTCGCCCTTGTGTTTTGTAAGTGCATGCCACATGACATCAACATTGGTGGACTCGAGGTTTGGGGTGGTTTTCCTGCTGCTGAAAGTTAAAAGGGTTGTGAATTTACCTCAGTGGTAGAATGTTTGCTTAGCAAGAGAAACTGAGGCNCTGGGTTTCTTTCTCCAGCAGTGCCCCCCAAGCAATTAATAACTAAAAAAATTGCTAAAAGGTTCCAATCAATGGCTGGAAATACACCAAGAATCTCTTGCCTTCTCAATATTCACTCCAGGGGAAGTCTGCCCCAAATATTTATCTATTGGAAGCCACAGTGTTCTTGTAAATGCCCACAGAATGAAGGATTGTTTGAGTTAATGAGGTGAGAAGACTCTGTAAAGAGAAACACTCTCTTCAGGAGGGAGTGGATGCACGAATTCGTGCATACATGCATGTGTACATACGATGTGGGATTTTTCTCCTCTTTCCTTTTTGGACAACTAAAGACTCAATGAGCAAATGAAAAGGAGAAAGAGGCTAAAGCAGGAAGAAGAAGCAAAAAGTTCCTCCCGAAGGAGAGAAGACAGGAATGTATCAGACAGCGGCTCCTGTCTCTGGCTGGTGTGTGTGTTAGCAGGGAGCACACTCTCTATTGTTGATTGTCTTTGAGTGGCAGCAAGGCAGGTGGGTGATTGCTCAGACAGCTTTATATTCCTTCTCAACCAAATCAGGGTTTTTAGATTTGTTTCACTTTTAGCTTACTAAACACCCATCCCCTCAAAAAATAATCCCACAAACCATTTAGCTAACCAGAGATGTCTGGAAAAAAAATTCAAAATCAAAATTTTATATATGCTTTGACCAAATTTCACTTATGTTAATTTATCCTTTAAAAGTAAATTGGGTGTGTAAATGGTATGCCTGGGGGGCTTAGTGGAAATATTTTCAATAATGAAAGATGGAGACAACTTGTGGTAGAACAGTGTCTGGAGTCACTGTCTATTGTCTCTTCTCCTGGACCCAGGGTACTTTCCTCCCCTTGACCTGAGGCTGGGGACCAAATCTGAGCATGTACTTACTTTGACCAATGAAGCATTCATGCCCAAAGATGCTTTCTAAAGGCTTGAACAAGATTGATGTGGACGGACATGCACTCCTGTCCTTCTGTGGCCATCATGAGAATATACAGCACTAGTTAGTATCACTATGAGACAACTCCAGAAGGCACAAGCGAGAAACATGGTGCAGGCTCTCCCACCTGCCTCACTGTCAATCAAGGTCATCTCAGCCATTGTACAAACTCAGGAGCAAGAAAGTAAGGGTGAGTTCTGCATGTCACTGAAATTCCACTGTGGTTTACACAGCTATATTATGACAATGGTTGACTGACACATGACCTAAATTTAAAAATTAGATAATTTAATAAATTGTGATATATATAATTGTGGTATTTTGAATGGCCCCCTTGGGATCATATATTTGAATGCTTGGTCCCCAGTTGGTGGAACTGTTTGGGAAGGATTAGGAGGTATGACCTTGGAGAAGGTATGTGAGTAGGGATCAAAGCCCATTCTACTTTCAGTCTCTGTCTGTCTGTCTGTCTCTCTTTCCTCTCTCCTCTATTCTCTCCTTTCTGCCTTGTTTTATAGATCATATGTAAGCTCTGAGCTACTGCACACCATGCATGCCTGACTACCTGGATGTCTGCTGCCAGGCTCCCTGCCATGATGGTTATGGACTCATCCTCTGAAACTGTAAGATCCCATTAAATGCTTTCTTCCATAAGCTGACTTGATGGTGGTGCTTTGTCATGGCAATAGAAAAGTAACTAAGACAATGATGTAGTATTAAATGTTCATTATCAATAATGTTAGTGATTTAGATCTGTCTGCATAGAGATACAGAAAATAAGACATATTAAGAAGAAAACATGGAATAAACATGGCTATAACAGTAGGAATCAGGGCTGGGAGATGTCTCAAGGGTTAAGAATGGGTACTACTCTTCCAAAGGACCCTAGTTTGATTCCCAGCATCAGATGGCTTACCACCATTCTAACTTCAGCTCTGATGGGATCAGGTGCCTTCTTGTTCTCCATGGGTACCCATGTGCACATGCATGCAAACATACACAGACATAAATAATACCAATTCCTTTTCCTTTAAGTTACATTGAAAGTTTTTCATTTAATGGTAGCTGAAGGGCCATTTTCAATTGGAAAAATTCATTTACATCTGTGGTAAACTTTATTTTGATGAGAAGTTGCACTAGTATTTTACCACCAGATAAAAAACAGTTAGATGAGCATCATTTTAAAATTAATGTATTTAAAATAAAGTACAGAGGAAAAGTATGTATATAATATATCAGGCTTTGTTCTGAATGGAATCTTTTCCCCCAATCCTTAATGTAAAGATTTTGTGCTATAACTTTTAAANCCATACAAATAAGAGTGCTAAACTGTGGACTTAAAAGTAGGTTTGTAAATATTTTTAATCAGTATTATTTCATTTTATATATATATTAAAAAAAACACTAAAAACTTACAGGTAATCCTGACTATAAGTTGACAAGGTGTCACTGTCTTGACCAAGAAAAGAAAGCCTTTTACGACTTCTTTAAAAGTTACAGGTCTGTTTGGTTTTGATTTTAATCTGGCAACTAGAGGCTGAAGTATGCTCCAAAAGTTAAACAAAAGCCCCTTCAACATACAAAAAAGAGCTTTGGCCTCCACAAATTTGTCTGTTTATTGCATCAACTAATGAAAACTCATTGCCTGCCTCAGCCTCTGGGCAGGGTGTCCTAACATGGCCCTCTGTTTGCAAAGGTCACGTTCCCGTCTCTCCCATGACTAACTCTCACTGACTTGTCCCTGATCTACCCATGAAACCCCCAATCCAGAAGCCATGATTAGAAGACCACAGCNTCCAATTAAAGCAATTTCAAGAGTGTCAGGGAGAGAGAAAAGCCAATTAAAAAGGACTGAGGCTCGTCATCAAAAGCATAAGCTCTGGATACCACAAGTAACATGGATGCATAGATGGACGCAGTGGCTATTATCTAAGTCTCCCGTGAACCTGTGCAGAATGCATCTATGTAGTACCTCTCTACAGTACAGGGGAGAGTGAAAACATTTCAATTAAAAAAAGAGAAAGAAGGAAGGGAAGAAAAGAAAAGGCCTCCAGGGCCAGCTGGCATTTACAGAGCCAGACCAGAGCTTGCAAACATACATGGCCTAATTTCTCTACACGTGTTTCTGTTCCCCCAGGACTGCTAGTCACTGTAGGGCCACTCCATGCTGGCATTGAGGATTATAAGCTGTTGCAATTATTGGACATGAAGCAGACCTGTGGTTTCAGGAAATATTAAAAACTCGTTCACTTGTAGAACAACNGCAGAAACTTTCATCTCAGTTAACTGGTAAACAGTCCCCTTCTTTAATGGCCCATTGGGAAAGACCAGGAGGGACAGGCTCTCAGAACACCTTGCTTAGTGCCTGCAAAGGCCCATATGGCTCTTGTCTGTCACAGTCACTCAGTAGGTTGCTAAAGCGCTCCCATTATCAGAAATGCAGTCCTTATTTTGGTTACAGGTTGCATAATTATCCCAGGAGTAGGTGTGTTTAAGCTACAGTGACTTGAATTTCGGTTGCTGCTCACAACTGAAATTCCTTCTGAATCCCTCTTCTGTGGCAACCTAAGGTCTAAACCAGTGGTTCTCAACCTTCCTAACACTGCGACCCTTCAATACAGTTCCTCATGTTGCGATGACCCCCAACCATAAAATTATTTTGTTGCTACTTCATAACTGTAGTTTTGATACTGTTATGAATGGTAATGTAAGTATCTGATATGCAGGATATCTGATATGAGATCCCTATGAAAGGGTTGTTGGACCCCCAAAGGGAGACTCACAGGATGAGAACCACTGGTCTTGTGGCACTGCTTGTGAGATTGTTCCCAAAGTGCTGTGACTTGGATTCCATTCATCTTTTGGGTAGACTCCACCAAATTGTGTTGTCTGGGAAAATTGCATGTTTTCATTTAGCAGACAGTTTTCTACAGATACTATATATGTATGTCCATTTATGAAAACATGAGTATGGGGAATAGAATTCTGTATATGTCAAATCCCACTTTAAGGAGGCTTACATAAATATATGGCAAGATACCAGACAATGTATATTCAAGGAAGTAGATGAAAGCCCAAACCCAGGAGTAGAGNGAGCATAAGGTATGATGGTTGGTGTGGACTGTCAACTTGACAGGACCTAGAACTGCCTGGGAGATGTGCTTCTGGACATGTCTGAAGGGGTTACCTTGATTGCATTAACTGATACAGGAAGNTACATCTTAACTGTGGGCAGGACTATTTTCTGGGCAAGGGATCCCGGGCAGTACAAAAAGGAGAAAGTGAGTTGAGCATGATGCATGCTTTCACTGCTGTCTTCTAACTGAAGACGTACTGTCACCAGCGGCTTCAAGCCTCTGCTGCCTTGACTTCCCCACCATGGTGAACTGTACTTTAAACAAAGAGCTAAAATTATCCCCTTTCTCCCTTAAGTTGCTTTTGCCAGGGTATTTTATCAGAGCAACAAGGAAAGAAACTAAGATGTAAGGTATCATTGTGCTTACTCAAGTACTTTTCAGAATTGGTTCTCGGCCTTTTGGTGTGAATGGCACCAAAGCAGCCACTTGCTCAGAACTAAGACAGCTACTCCCATTCAGCCTCACCTGAAGGAAGTTTATCCCAGGGTCCTCATTATAGACAGCTGTGGAAAGTGGTGAGCAACATTTTTGAGAAAAAAAAAATAGTACAAAGACAGAAAGCAGGGACAGGGTGGGTGCTTCTTACAACCCTGAGTAGATGGAGAGCATATGCCTCCATCCTTAGACCTTAGAACCATCTGAGAGCACCCAGCTCAGCTGCACAGTGTCTGTGCATGGAACATGGGGCAAAGTGTGTGTGTGTGTGTGTGTGTGTGTGTGTGTGTGTGTGTGCGCGTGCGCATGTGTGCTATCGAGTGATTTTGAGACAAGGTCTCTCACTGGTCTAGAAATTACAAAGTAGGCTGGGCTAGTTAGCCAGGGTGCCCAAGATCTGCCATGTCTCTACCTTCCTAGTGCTGGGATTACAATCATGTGCTACCTATCATTCCTGGCTTTATTTTACATAGGTTCTGGAGATTGAACACAGGTCCTAAGCACATGACTGAGCCACCTCCTCNGCCCTCTTCACAGCAATTATTTTTTAAGGTGCAGAGCCCAGTCCTCAAGTGAAGATTTTCTTGAGGGTTGGAAATAGAGCTAGAGAAGCAGANGTGGTCAGGGGAGGAACATGGCAGTTCAGGGATGCTGGTGGTGGGCCCTTCAGCCAGAGGTGCATGGTGGAGGTTGGGAGGAGACCTAGGCTACACGGTGGGGAAGCCAGGGGACTCCAGCTCTAAGGAGAAGGCTGGCACAATGAGACTAGAAAGGGCTGAATGCAGGAGGAGCTGGNGACCCAGAGACATCGGGGCACCCATAAGGTACANGAAGCAGCAGCTTTTATTTCTTTTTTCCATCCTGGGCAGCAGTCTCCACTGTGCCCTCCATATCCCCATCCCACTCCTGTCCGCCCATCCTTTCATCTCTTGGCACCCAAGCTGCCTTCAGCTTGGGGAAATGAATCCAACACCTGTGTCCTGTGGCAAGGCACGTCACTTCCTCTNCCTCTGCACAGCTTCCAAATGGCCGCAATGCCATTTTCCGCATGTATGCACAGCTGCACTTGCTGTCTGTTTATGTTCTCCTTCAAGGGCACATTAAACAGAAGAAGAAGCTGGTGTCTGATGGAGCTGGTGGTGTGGCACCTTTACACAGCTGGCTCTGGGCATGGCTGTCAGGGCACGGGTGGAGTGCCGGCTTCCCTTCTGTGCTTCCTGTGGAGCTCTGAGGTTTGAGATGCTCTTTAGTGAGCCTGGATCTTTATTACACATTGCTTGTATGTCTATCTTGGTGAGCTGTGCTACTTGGGGGACTTAATTTGCATATGTGTTTCAGAGAGAGACAGAGAGAATGGGCATGGTCAAGATCCCAAAAGCTGTTTGCATACTGCAGCATGACGTTTTGAACAATGACTAACATATGGGAGAATGATCCTCATAATACTATAATAGAGCTGAAAAACCCGTCACCTAGTAATGTTAAAACACTACAGTCTCNCGGTGTAACACACTTTGAATGTGTTTGTGGTGATGCTGCTCCAAACACACCTTTTGCACCAAGATGTGGTGCAGCACACACAATTATGAACATAACCTGATGGTTGGTGCTAACCCATGATGCAATGCATCTACTATGCAGTAGTTTTACAATTCACTCCTACTCTTAAAAAAAAAAAAAGGTGTTCCCATCAGTCAGTATGCTGATACTGCACAGGCAGCAGCTTCTTACATCTGATGTGTACNGTGTCTCTTGATTACTTCAAGAAGTCACACTGTGGACCAGCGGGATGGGCAAGTGAGTAAAGGAGCCATGAAGTCTGATAACTGAGTCCAATCCCCAGGACTCACACTTTGGGAAGATTCCTGAAGTTTGTTCTATGACCTCCACGTGCAGGTGTTGCATATGAAATCCTGGAATACACACACACACACACACAATACAATAAAAAAAGTAATGTTTTACCATAAGTCACACTGAGTGACTGACATAGACTAAGTTTGTATAAGTACACTCTATGACATTTTGAGTAACCATCAAATCAACCACGGACACATGTTTAGCTTTACATACATACTGGTTTACATTTTCAGTGATGTAGGAGGGTATCACTAGGGAAGTGGGAAGTCTGGCCCCTGTTTTCTACCAGGAAGATGCTCCTGGGTCCTCATAGATGCATCCTACAGGAAAGAAAGACCAGAGCCCTATCTGTCTGGAGCATGGATGAGGCAGTTGGGGCTCCCTCAAGCTCACTTTTCTAACAAAAGCAACGACAAAAAGCCTGAATGCGCACTGTTCAAAACAGACCTCCCAGTCTCNGCATCTGCATGGAGTATGGTTGCATAACCCAGGTATTCTCTTGCCTGGGTTACGTAAGACAACTCCCACGGCCCCCATCATTGCTGCAAAGGTTTCATTTCCTCCTCAGGAGAGGTTTTCTAAATTTAGATACAGTTCACCAGTCACAGTTTCAATTAAGATGGGCTTTATGAGAATAACATGCTGTGAACCACCTGTGAAAGCCAACGGCTCTTAAAACGTGAGGCGCAATTCCGCATAGGTCAGTGAACTGGACTTCCAAAGATGCATCCAGAGAGGGGTTTTGTTTCTGGAACATTCATCTAGGAATAGAGGGGAAAATCCTTAGGGAGAACAACCCTGGACTGTCTCCTGAGGAGTTCTGCCCATTAGAGAAGTCAGGTTCTGTCCACTATGAAATGCAAAGAACCCTCTCCCNCCAACTGCCAAAGTTCTCACCAGGAACCTCAACTGGGAACTCAAGGGGGCAGGAGGAAAGGTTCCTANGGATAGTTGAGCCTTGCTGGAAAGGGTTCCTGCCCCTGTCCAGATGAGCCTTTAACAGACACTCANCAAGCTTCCTCCAGAGTTGGTCAGGTCCCCACNGTGGTAAAGATGAGTATAATGACTGAATTAATAGTAGTGACATTAGCTGGTTGTGGNAGCNCATGCCAGTGAGCTCAGTGCTATAGAGGCTGGGATAGGAGTTCCTGCCTAGTCTGAGCTACATTTTGAGTTTCTGACCAACCTGGGTTACAAAGAGAAAGCCCCATCTCTAAAAACAAACAGAAACCTTAGAAGCAGCTAACACTGACTGAAGGTATGGGTTACCCTGCCGTATCCTGGGCACTTGGCTAAACTAAGTCCATCGCATCTATCCAATAATGGTGGTGTGGTTATTATGAAAATTCTACAGAGGACAGTTGACAAGGTCACACGGGCGTGGCCAGGCAGGGATGAAACCCTCTATCTGCCCTAGCACCCTGGACTGCTTCACTAACTACTCAGTGCCTGCATGGATGGAGCCCTGTGGACAGCTACGTGAATCCTCACCACCACGCTGTCAGGGAGGCTTTACTATCCTGTCATACAGAGAGGGAAACTGAGGAATAAACAGCCCAGGGGACTATCCTAAGGCATGTGGCTGAGCNAGGACTTGAAGCATGNCTGAGCATGGCTGTACTTGCTCCTCACTGTTGGATTGAACTCTTGTTACATTACAGGAGGAAAACCATTAGTCATGGTACCTGGAGGTAAGNCGGGCACAAAGTACTAGCAGGAGAGTTTGGTGGGAGGGGTGATGGGAGGGTTAGGGGGACAAAATGGTCCCTTGAGAACCCCCAGAACACCTTGGAGCTGGCCTGGGAAAGAAGGACCATGAATGGGAGGGAGTGCACACCACTGAGCTCAGCTTTCAGGATGAAATGAACAACAGCAAGCATATTTACCACTCTGAGGGGAGCCTGGACCCCTGTAGGGCCATCAATACCCTAGAAAGGGTCACCCTAGTAAGGGACACACACACACACACAAATATAAATAAATAAATTTTAAAGAGATAAAAAAGATGTAGTCTGCTAACTTCAAATACAAGTTAAACCTTTGGAACTCTACAGCTGAGTTCAAAGTCCTCCCTCAGGTCCTTACTGGGGTTGTGATCTTGAACAAGTTTCTAGACCTGTCAGTCGCATACATTATATACACACATGTATATATGTAATGTACATATGGTATATATTTTTCTCAATACTGTAATATACAATGTGTGGCTCTCCATTTAGATTTTCAATTATTTTTGTATATTTTCTATTTATCGCACAATGTTGATTCATGTCTCTGTTAAACAAACACTCATTGGAAGTCTATGGTATGTCAGGTCCCACTCTGTACCCTAAAGACAGACACAGCTCAGAGCAAGACAAACACCATGTAGCTCAAAGGGAGGGAGATAAACAGACTCTGGGTTTCCTGCCTTCTTCCTCATAAAAAGGCAGTCTTCCAAAGGTATATTTGATACAGATGTGCAAAGCATGATGTGAACACACATCTGGCTAAACNTCCTCATATAGATGCTACGGTAGTAGATAGATACCAGCTGGACCTCATCTCACCGGAAGGGGCGGTCAGAAGAGCAGAATTCATTGGCTAGCACTATCCCTNCTATGAAAACAGCTGCTGGCATGTGTCTGGGGGATTGAGGATGGAGAGGNGACAGTACTCTCTCACTGTGCCTGCTGGGCTGTGCCTGTGTGACTTGCAATTCCAACTGAGAACTGTGGTAATCTGAGGCTGTGACCTAATTAGCAACTGTGTGAGTATGAGAAGAGCTATGTGAGGGGCTGGGGATATGGGTTGGTTGGTAGAGTGCCTGCCTAGCCTGTCCAGAGCCCTGAAAGCAAACCCCAGTACCACATTAACTGAGTGTGGTCACACAAGCCTATAAAGCCAGCGTTCAAGAAGTAGAGGCAGGACCATCAGAAGCTCAACATCACCCTCCAAGGACACATGAGACCCCATCAAAAAAAACAAACAAGAAGCCGGGCGGTGGTGGCGCACGCCTTTAATCCCAGCACTCGGGAGGCAGAGGCAGGTGGATCTCTGTGAGTTCGAGGCAGCCTGGGCTACCAAGTGAGTTCTAGGAAAGGCGCAAAGCTACACAGAGAAACCTTGTCTCGAAAAAACAAAAAACAAAAAACAAAACAAAACAAAACAAAACAAAAAACAAGAAAAAAACAACAAAACCCCAAGTGCTGTGTGTGGTGTGTGGCACCCAAGGACTGCTGACATCCTGATGGGGCCTGGCCAGTACAGGTCACAAGAGGTTAGTGTGACTTCTAAGACTGAGGAACTTGACCTGCCGAATTCTCTTTGGAAGTGGGCTGTAGGTATATGAGAAACACTCACGTTATGTCCTCAGATATGTGGTCGGAAAGGAGGCTAAACACGCATCAAATGGAGCAGGGCAAAAGGAGGGGTGGGAATTTATTGCTACAGGTGTGATACAGTCTACAGGTTGCCCCCCATATTTATTCTCCTTACTTCCATAATAATATAACTAACGGAGTTTTTTTTGTGTGTGTGTGAGAGGCATACACCCAGCTAGAATAAAGAATACATTTCCCAGACTGCCATGTGATTAGATGTGGCCATGTTACTAAGTCCTGGCAAATAGGATAGAGGCTGAAGTAATGCATCAAACTTGGGAGACACTTTTGGGCTTTGGTGGTGGGCAGGGTAGAACCCAGGGCTTTGTTCCTCCTAGGCAAGCAACCCTACTCCTGAGCCACCCCTTCAGCCCCTTGGACTTTCAACATTTAAACACTTTTAATAGTATGTGTATGCTTCCTTGAGTGCAGTGCCCCAGGGAGACCAGAAGAGGGCATTAGATCCTGGAGTTGGGCTTGCAGGAGGTTGTGGGTTGCCCAACTGGGTGCTAGGAATCAAATCTTTGTTCTCTTAATCGCTGAGTCATTTCTCTAGCCTTCTGCTTGGGCATCTTAGTAGTGAGAATATATCCCCATTTTGCTGACTGGACTACGTGTCAGTGGGCAGGAGCTGCAGCAGTCCCTTTGGATGATGTGATCTTGATAATAGAAGCCANACATAAAGGAAGGTGACAGAAGACGGTGTGACACCACACCTGCCCTGGACTTCTCAGTTCTAGATCCCTTCAATATGAGGGGAAAAAACAAGAGTTCCAAGAGTCACTGCCAACCCTATTTCCCCCGCTTTGGTGATAGCTAAATCAAATATTATGAGGAAATGAGAAGAGGTGACTAGCCGGAGGGAGTACCAGTAAAGGACACTTATTAAAGTCACCTCTGATGGCATTCTGGATGTGCCTCCCCAAAATATATCACCTTGGCATACTGAGCACTTTAAGCTGAAGGGACCCCAAAGACGGCATGTGCAAGGAATACTGAGGCACGTAAATGTTTAATAACTGGATATGTCTTTCTCCCATTAACCTGCCTTTTGCTATAGTGACTTCAGCCAGGATTCTGGGGCATAGGNGGGCTAAGGAAAAGATGTTTTCACTCCCTGTCATGCCTCATGATCACCCCAAACTGCAAGTCATTGAGTTAGTGTCCTGTGGATTTTTATGTAAAGTGGATCTGGTGGCTTTAAGATAAGGACAGAGGCCAGGGCAACACTCAGGGCTACAGATTGGGGGATGAGGACAGAGGCCAGGGCAACACTCAGGGCTGAAGACTGAGGAAGTCAGACAAAGCAAGCCCCTACAAGTTCCTGGAAGCCACAGGATGTTTTGGAGCTTCTAGACGTTTCCATCTGAGATCCTTGGAGGCAAGAGGGTATGCCGCTTTTGGAGATGTGGGCTAAAGGTGAGAGCAGAGCCTCAGAGCGGACATGGGAACAAAGGCCAGGCCAGGGAAAGCTCCTTTGTGAATGTAGCCTCTGAGCCGAGAGCAGAGGCTCCTAGAGGTGTTAACTCAGAGAGGAAAGAGCTCCTGTTCAGTTAAGGGGCTGGAAAGGGGCTAGATGGACTGGCAGATGAGCAGAGGCCTGGTCCTGAATGACCCCAGATCTTGTTAAGAGGTAGAGAGTTTACCTTGGGGTCTGTAAGAAATGAGTGCTCCACATTCAACCTAAGAACTCTCATGAAATCATTGCCTCCTACAAAAACATCTGAACTGTAACATAGCGCACAGGCTAGACCAGTTGAGTAGTGTGGGGACACCATTACAGAGCACAGGCTAGACNAGCTGGGTGTGGGGACACCATTACAGAGCACAGGCTAGACCAGATGAAGAGTGGGGACACCGTTACACAGCACAGGCTAGACCAGATGAAGAGTGGGGACACCATTACAGAGCACAGGCTAGACCAGCTGAGAGCAGGGGACACCATTACAGAGCACAGGCTAGACCAGCTGAGAGCAGGGGACACCATTACAGAGCACAGGCTAGACTAGCTGAGAGCAGGGGACACCATTACAGAGCACAGGCTAGACTAGCTGAGAGCA
>LZPO01007956.1:382533-403693 GCA_001675575.1 Neotoma lepida
GACTAGAAAGGGAACCACGAGAGGAAGATGAAATCTTAGGGAATGGTGGGAGGGTAGTGGACTGCATGGGACATGACAATGAATAGGGGGATAGCTACTGGGGCAGAGAGGTAAAAAGACCCTCTGTAGAAAAGCTGTCCTTTGAAATTCCACATCTGCCTGATGCCAGATACTGTGACAGGCACTGAAATGCAATGATGAGCAAATCAGTCCTAAAAGACCACAAAGAGAAATGGCGTACACAGATACAGCTGTTNTCTGAGCCAGCAAGCTATGAGAGGTAAGAGGTGCCCATTATGAGAACTGGGAAGAAAGAGAAGCCATAGCTAGTTGAGGNGGGTCAAGAAAGGCTATCCTGGGCTCACCTATACCTAGGAAACACTTTTCATATATATCTCCAAGTAGAATCAATACAGTTATTAGATAGGAATAAAGAAAATGTAGTATATATAGACAATGGAGTTTTTTTTTTAAGATCCCCTCCATCGTGTGTGTGTGTGTGTGTGTGTGTGTGTTGCAGGCACACATGTGTGTCCAGGTGCACATACCCATGCATGTGTGGAGAGGACAGAGGAGAATACTGGATGCCCTGTTCTGCTAGTATTTTCCTTAGTCCCTTGAGGCAGGGTCTCTCACTGAACCTCGAGCCAGGCTGGTGGGCCAGGAAGCCCCAGCAATCCTCCTGTATCTGCCCCTACTGAGGTTCCTGGTAGGTGTACAGCCACACCTGGCTTTTTCACATGAGTGCTGAGGGTTTGAACTCAGGTCTTTGTACTTGCATGCAAGTGTTCTTCTCACTGAGCTACTGTCCTAACCCTAGTGACAATTACTAAAATGTGCATATCTATTAATCTGAGAAAAATCTCAATGGCACATACTTTCCCTCTTTCAGGATCAGGAAAAGAGTCATCAACACACAGACCATTATGGTACTATAGCTTGGCTTTGTTTTTATGGTACCCAAGCTCCTAGCTGTCACTCAATTCAAAACATAGGAAACAGTCACTGAGTAGCAAGTATGTTTAGTGGATGTGAGTGGGGAGACAGAAAGATCTCTGGTATCTTTTCTTTCTTTTTTTAAGTTTATATGTTTGGCCAACATGAATGTGTGTGCACCACATGCATGTCTGGCGTCCAAGGAGGCCAGGGATGGCATCAGATGTCCCTAGACCTGGAGTTACTGACAGTTGTGGGCTGGTAATTGAATCTAGGTTCTCTGGAAGAGCAGTCAGTACTCTTAACCTCAAAGCCATCTTTCCAGCTGCTCCGGTATCTTTTCTTAAAAGAACACTTACCTGAACAGCTTGCTCAGGGTTTCCTCTCCGAGAACTATCCCATCATCCCATTGGAGGGTGTCTTCCACTTCAGAGTAGAAGAGGAGGAGGCACGGGATGGGTGAGCAGAGGTAAAGCTGACTAGCGAGGAGGGGCAGGAGGGAAGGCTACAGCCCATCAAGTCCTCCACTGTGCTGTGAGTATACCTAGAGTTACAGAGACCATGCTGGGAGAAATGAGGTGACGACAGAGGGGATGCCCAGAGCCATGGCAGATTCCACAACACTATGACCCAACAGGCCAGCAAGAGCCTACAGAAGAGGACAGAGACCAACACCCTTCCTCTGGGGTCAAGGTGCTTTGAGGCTTCCTAGTACATTGTGACTGACTCTTTTTCCACCCAGGGGACAGATGGAGATCTGGAAGGGAAGGGACTTTTGAGCAGAAAGGAGGACCCCCGAGAGAGCAGAGTTTTTCCAAGAGCCATCACAGAAGAGATCTGAAAGTCAGAAACTGACAACTGACTTCAAGAAGAAATGCTATCCCTACCTCATGCCCATGTCTCCATCACATCTACCAGGTAGAAACAGGAGATATGAGCAACTTAGCTCACTTACGAACATGCGCTGTATTATAGACTCCTACGTGTGGCTAGTTCACACTTCTTACCCTACTTTTGGTATAAGAAGAACTAATTCCATTTTGCAGATGCTCTGGGACCAGAAACCTCTTTGTCTACACGGGAGCAAAGTTGGATGTGAACTTGAATGTTCTGGACCCAGGCTCTATGTGCTTTCTGAGGGTCACCTGTTCCGCTGTGTCGCAGTTTTCCCTGTGCAGGCACAGCTCTGCTGGGTGGGAATGAGAGCAAGAACGAGTCTCCATCTGCCTCCTGCAGGGCACGGGCAGAGTGAGCCTGCACTCGCCTTCCATTCCTGCTGTCTGGTGGAACTTGAGGCCCCATGGCTCCACATCCTTCAGTGTCACTGCAGTGGTGACAGGCCCACTATCCCCTGAGTTTTCAGATGCGCTGCTGGAGTTACTTTTCTCAAGCCCAAATCCTCCTTCCCCTGCTCCTGCCTGTGATCTCATCTGGATTTAATAAACACAGCTCCCTTAGGCGGCTCACTTCCACGCTGGAGGACGGTCCTGGGTCAGAGCCCCAATCCACTCTTTGTGCTGAGGTATCACGTGGATGCTGCTCATAGCTTCTCTTTCTTCTTTAAATCTTGAGTGATTTTATTTCCTGTCTGCAAATGCTTTCATGAAATGTGGCAGAAGCTGACCACAGAATGAGGTGAAGACTGGCCACAGATATTTCTTTTTTAGGGGACAGGTTCTTGTGTACCCCAGGCTGGCCCTGCACACTCCTTACGTAGCTGAGGAAGACCTCAAACTCCAGATCCTCTTGTAGCCAATGACCAAGGGCTGGAATCATTCCCACCACACCCACCCTGTTTGTGGGGCACCTGAGACTGGATCTGGGGCCTTGTGAACGCTAGGCAACCATTCTACCAGCTTGCCTAGTGGATCTTACAGGTGTTCCAACAACCTGCTTCTCGCTTTTTAGTCATTTTCTGTTTGGGGTACAAACCGAATCCTCCCAATGAAGCCTTATTTCAAACGTACTANCTCAGCTTGAGCCTAGGCTCTCTGGCCAAATTTCATGTTTTGCTTTGGTCCCAACGTATTTTTACAATCTGGTTATAGTGATTCTACAGTGCTGGTTTAGAAAGGAATGATTAACACTATTGAATGTTGGGACTTCCATGTCAGCACACGGTGAAAATAGTCGCCTATTTTTCTTCCCTAGTTTCAGTGTAGCAGGCGATGGGATGACCTGCCTTCATCGTGACTCTATAATGTAGATCCTGTTGTTACCAACCTGTTTTTCTAAAGCACAGAGATGCTAATTACCCTGTGTAGGACTGCAAAGTAGTAGGGACAAGACCTGGACTGGCACCTACATCTCTCTTGCTCCACTTTTTACTCAACTGTCACATAGAAGCAGTGTCCAATACACCCCCAGGAAAAACTGCCTATCTGTAGTATTAGATAATAATGTGTATTTATGTTGACAGAGGAATTTAAAAGCCAGCCCCTTAACTGCTAACAATATATATTCCCCCCAATATCTAGAGAGTGAAATCCTGATATGGTAAGCAAGTGTCTTCTGTGATGATCATGTAGGGTATGTGGCAAATGGAATAGGATTCTCTGGGTAGGGCTTAGGCCCTACCTGGAGAACCAGCCACACTGTGTCCTGGTGTGCTTGCACGGCTGCAGTGCGGGACGAGAATGGAGCCTGCACAGTCACTGGATGTGTTTACAGGCAGTCCTCAGTTTTCATCACCTCCCCTTTAACCAAATCCATTCACCCAGCCACACCTGAGAGCCACTAATATTGAACTTTTCACCACCTTTATTCAAAAATTTGTGAGTTTCTTCTACGCAGTTAAAAGTCATCCATGTGAGTTCCACTCAATGTGTGAGCGCCATCTAGGTGTGAGTGGAGGTAACTGCACGTCTCCATGGGCAAAGTCTTCCCTTCAGGTTTCAAGAATTATCGATGTAAGAGAAAGCAGGAAGGACCACCAATGACACCCTCATGATCTGACTGTATCTAGCAAGCAAGGTAACTGTGGTTTTTGTTTTTGAAGATTATGCCGTGTAAAGTTGGAAAAATAAGTTAATAAATCCAATTTTTATGACTGAAAGATTTTTTGTTTGTTTGTTTGTTTGTTTGTTTGTATGCACTAAAATCATTCATTGTCCAGATGGTACCAAAGTTCTACTGGAAGGTAAGGATAGGATGTTTCCTAAATGGTCTGTCACAAAAATATCTGATTTTTTGTCTTGGGCAAACGACATCTCTCTGGACCTCAGTCTTCCCGGTGTGTTGTCTGTATTCTTAGAGCAGTGGATATTAGGTGAGCTTTAACTGCCAGCTTGATACAGCCTAGAGACATCTGAGAACGGAGTCTTAATTGAGGAATTTCGCAGATCAGATCACCTCGTGGCCATATCTGAAGCAGGGAGGGCTGTCTTGATTGTTAATTGACATTGGGGGGGGTAATCTCACTGTGGGTGGCACCATTCTCTAGGCAGATAGGCCTGGGCTATATGAGAGAGCTAGCTGATCATGAGCCTTTGAGTGAGCATTTTACTATGGTTTTTGCTTCAGGTTCCTGCCCTGACTTCCCTCAATGGTGGACTATGACCTGCAAGTAAAGGCCAAATAAATCCTTTCTTCCCCTAATTTGCTTTTGACCACAGTGTTTGTCATAGCAACAGATAGGAAAGTAAAATAGTGAGTCATATGACATAAGCCATTTCTACAAGGACTATGTGTAGGTACTTCTACTTGACATCTTTAAATGGCTGTTATTTGGTTTCAAGCAAGCAAAAGAAATAACGAAGTTAAATCATCTTAAGACTCTTTGGAGGGGAGCTGGAGAGACCACTTGGTGATTAAGAGTACTGTCTGCTCTTCCAGAGGACTTGAGTTCAATTCCCAGCACCCATGTGGAGGCTCACAACCATCTATAATTCAAGTTTCAGGGGATCTGATGTTCTTCTGATCACTGTGGGCACCAGACATGCATATGATACACAGATATACATGCAAGTAAATATTCATACACATAAATAAAAATAATAAATCTTTTTTCAAAACAAAAGACTCTTTGGAAGTGATACTACTTAAGTGTATACACAGCATCCAGCTTCTCTTTATCCCTAACAGAACCTGACAAGGCCTGTGTGGGTAACGGTCCCACCAAACTAAACTCATGTCTGGCTAATGGGATGCAACCACAGGTCATGTCTCATGGATGGAGGGATTAAGACAGCTGTGTTTATCCTTGGATAGACACAGATTCCATGGATAGGACTTGTGCCCCAAGCCCTTCCTCCTGCCTGGACATGGGCTCAGTGGAGTAGAATAGGCAGTGTGTGCTCATCAGATCACGTGGTCACACACTGCAAACAGCAGAGGAAGACCCTTGGAAGGACCCATGATGAACTACAAAGGCATCTATCTCCACAGGCTCAGTGCTCTGCCTCTAGCATGGCCTTTCTCATGCAAAATGACTTCCCGTGGGTAAAACCACTCAGGTGAGTTTCCGTGCCAGGCAGGAAGTCTTTTCTAATGGTCCAATTCAGAGTTTGCCATTTGTGAGTTTTTATTCAACAAATATTGCTGTGTGGGCTTGTGATAACATCCTAGGAACTGTGATTTTCAAGACAGCTCTGTCTCAAAGACTTGGTGGCCTGGTGGGACCAGCTCCAGGGCAACAGTGACTCTTGTAAAGGATGGGGTGGTCAGAGAAGTCTCTTCAAGGGGGATCCTTAGGTGAGCATTTGGGAACTTGCTTATCAAAAGAGAGGGAAGGCTTCAGTAGATACCACTATTTGCCAACCCAGTGAATATTGTTTTCCTCCTCTTGGCTGAAGGTACCTTGGTTTTCATCACTCTCCAAGGCCAGCCGAGTGGAAACCTGACTCTTGTCCTCATAATACCATAACTTGCATTTTCTACCCTGCAATCACCAGATACAGGACTGATGAGAGTAACGAATCTTTAGTGTTGAAGCTTTTGGATGGGATTTTCTGTACCTGCAGCCAGACATATCAAGACATTCTAGATGGAAGCAGGAGCAGACACGGAAGAGTTGAGCGATGTGGAAGAAGGCAACAGGTTTTCAAAACCAAAAACTAGGAGCCAGTGAACATGGTGAGAGCTCACTGGGACAGAACAACCTGGAACAGTCAAGGGAGAACTGGAGAGCATGGAGAAACTTCTGGAAGTTCATCAGCAGGAGAGTGACATGTTTAGATTCATATTTCCTACGACAGTACTGGCAAGTGTGTATAAGAAAGAGCAACACCAGAGACAGGAAGGCCCAGGAAAGCTACCTGCTTCTCTACACAGCGGTGATGAAGACTTACAGAGGGGGAGGGGACCCACACAGCTGCTAAGGGGCACATCCGTCCCGGCCTCATCACCAATACGCCATGGGATGGAAGGAAGAATCTAGCTGATGGTCACATACCTGGCCTGGCTGAGCGGTGTTGTTCATGAAGACAGAGAAAACAAACAAACAACAAACCATCGCTGATGGAAAGGTTGTGTTCTTCCGGGGAGCTTGGTGGGTGACGAAAGGAGTAAGTTCATTTTCACAGAAATATCCTCTCCTCTGCATCAACATATCCAACTTGTCAGTCTGTCTCACTCAGCCTGGACACTCACTGGTGTCCATCACTCTATCCTGTCTGGCTAGTCACCATGCATTTACAGTGTATTAGCAGTGCTATGAAAGAGAAGGCACCCCGCCCCCCACAGGAGAGGCCATTTCGTGTATCTTTAGGACTCCCTCCCCCCACCCTTTTTGAGACAGGGTCGCGTTCATGTAGCCCAGGTTGGCCTTGAAAACACTCTGATTGGAGGATGACTTTGAAATTCTGATCCTCCTGCCTCCACCTCTGTAGTGCTGGGTTTACAGGTGTCCACTACTATGCCAGTGTTAGGAGGTATTGGGAGTGCTTCCTGCATGCCAGACGAAAATTCTCTCCAGCACGCTGCATCCCTACCATCTTGCATTTTTCTGTATTGGCTAAAGATCAAAGCCTTGAGCTTGGACGATTATGGGATTGTCAGATTTCAAGTTGTCGGATTTCAATGCTTTCCTTCTCGCATTGGCCTCAGACCTTCTTCTCTTCCAAATAAACCAATTAGTCTTTGAAGAACATCTTTTACATCATGTTACAAATTTTGAAATCTTATTCACTGTGTTTGAATACAACACAGAGTGTGCTAGTTAAGCAGTGCATGGTTCAGAGTGAATGGGGCGGAATATGCCTTTGAATATACTTTTTAAAAAATATATATTTTTCAAAAAAAGCACATCTTGTAAGCCTTGAAAACGAAAAAAAAATTAGGATGGCGCAGTTCTGAAAACTGCCAGCAGGGGGCCCAATAGTGAGAACACACACGGGTGGGTGTTTTGCTTAACACCACTTGTTTTATGTTTATTTGTTTTCTTCTTTGAGAACTGAATGGCGTTTTCCTCCTAGCAAAAGTCAGCATTGCCCCTTCCCTAACCCAAGTTAATGGCCAAGCAATTCCAGGAGTCCTGTTGCACATAAACGGAGTGTTCTTCTGTTTATTACAGGTCAGACCCCAGTTGGTCAGCTGGGCGAACTGGGTCAAGAGACCCTGGGGCAGCAGGGATAGCTCCACTCATCTTGTTTTCTACAGTATTTATGAGAAGCCAGAGAAGTCAGACAAGAAAGAGGGAAGGAACAGGTGTCAGGGCTCCGGTCCAACCTCCCTCCACTAAAGAAATACTTCAAATTCAATAAGAAAAATGGAAAATCTTCCACTTTCCTCCCACTCAACGTTGTACTCTGAAAAACTTCAAATCTACAGAAAGAGTGTAGGAAAAGTTGGCCCAGATTGGGTTAACATCAGCCTCCCTGTTTCTGCCCCCGATATTTTCTGTATATTAATTGATTCTATTAACAGTTTGCAAATATTAGTCGATTCTATCAACAGTTCTTAAGCTCTTAAGATCAATGTTCTGTCCTTAAACTGATCACTGCTTATCGGGTGCTCAGGTGTGTGAAACATCTGGAAGACACGAGAGACTGATGAGAGTGGGGAACGGAGAAGTCGAGGAGCAAATGATGCCAGCCAGGCTCAATGACGCTGCCCTGACGGGTCACCCATGTGCAAGATAAAGGAAGAAAACGTCTAAACAGAGGGGGCTGCTACCAGGAAGGCAGAGGAATCAGAGGAACTGTCCTGTCTTCTGTTTTCAACCCCGCCCTCTGGAGAGTAACAAGGGCCTGAGGGCGAGCCGAGGATCTCACGTGCATCTTCTGGTTTAGTCTGCACAACCTTGTAGGGCCAACCGTCACCAACCCCACCTTACAGAAGTGAGAAGTGAGGTTCAGAGCTGCTAAGTGACATAACAGAGGAGACCCAGCCTGGGAAGGGCAGCTGAGTAATCATCCCTCTATCTTCTCAGGGCAGGTGGAACAACCCCACCGCTGCTCAAGTCTTCCACTCCCCTCCCCTACAGCAGCCTTCCCTACTCTAGAGACTTAGAAGCAGGTGGCTCCTTTTATCTGCATCTCACACATTCTTTATTTCTCCTTATATCATAAAATGGTTCCTCAGGCTCTCTGATCCCAGAATCCAGTCACAATACCCAGGACAACACCTATACCAAGCCACCTCTGTCACTGCTACCCACACAGATGAACCTGGACACATTCTCACACCATCACTTGCTTGATATCACTATTATTGCCGTCATTGCCACCACCGTCACCCTCGGCATAGTCCCTCAGTACTTACTACCCACACCATGCTGATCCCAGCCCTTCACATGGCAAACAATGTCCTTTAATTCTCCAATAGTTGTATGCAGCGGTGTCAGCCTCCCATGTTCACAGACTGATTCTCAGAGGCATGTGTGACCCACTCGAGGCACCTGAATAGTATAGTTATACCCATATCTTGTTGGGGAAGTGATAACATAAGGCTGATCTTAAACCCTTAACTTACTAATTTAGAATTAAGTTTGGGAAGCAGTATATTTCTATGTATAAAGTGTCTGGGTGCTGTTTCAGGTTCTTGTTGTGACAAAGAGAATTCACTCTTCGAGTTCAAGTGTCCCCAGTTCTTAGTCACAGAACTCTAGTTCCATTTATTTCATTTTGTTCTATTTAGTCTATTGCCATCTCTCAATGAAAACAGTCATTTATGAGTTGCCTCCTGGGCCAATCTAAAGGACATGCAATTTCATCATTGACCACTAGATGTCACTATCAACCAGTTGTAGAAAACATGCATCGACCCTGGAAAAAGTCCTTTCTTCAAGCACCCAAAGTCTCAGTTGACTGAAACACACAGTAAGACACAGGCTTCAGCTAAAACCTTAGAGGATCCCAGTTGCTGTCTGGGGGAAATCAAATATCTGCTTTTTATTAAGTACTTCCCTACAATCGAGCGCACATGAAGCACCATTAACCCAGCAGGCACTGTTTTATTTTCATAATGTATTTGAAAATTCCCATCGTACACACATGAAGTACTATCGTTCCAATTTTAGTATATGTGCTGCCGAAGCGAGGATCACATGAAGTATTAAAATTAGACTCCTAGACACTGACTAGAAACACAATGAGGATGGACGTACTTCGGGTTGAGAAAGGAGCTCAGATGGTAAAGTCCTTGCCTTGCAAGAATGAGGACCCAAGTCTGGCCCTCAGAAACCAGGCTTAAAAAAAAAAGCCAGGTGTGGTGGCATGTGCATGTAATTCCAGTACTAGTGATGTGGAGAGCAGTGGGTGGGTGCCCAGCTAATCTAGCCTACTTGGTGAGTTGCACGCCACTGAGAAGAGATCTTGTCTCAGACACAAGGCGGACAGCCTCTGAGGAATGACCCTCGAGGGTAGAACAATTCCTGAGGATGCCCTCTGGCATGTGTAGGTGTGTATGTGCCTGTGAGTGTGCATGGGTGCTTGCACAGACACATCCAGATACTTCACCCATCAACGGTTTATCCCAGCTCTCACAGGAGACAAATACACAGTAGGATTTGTTATGAGGAACCCAGGTTGTAAGTGGAAACCAGATGCTTGCATGGACATGCCATCTTCAGTTCTTTGACAGCCCTGGTGGCCATCACTCATCTCCCTTCCTTATTGTGAAGTCAGGATGTGAGGAAACCAAGTGGAGAGGATGCCTAGGCACAGCCACGACTTGCATTTCACCAGGAAATGTAGAAGTGGAAGCAGGAGTGGGGAGGAATTTTGGAATCATCAGAAGAAAGGTAGATAGTGCTTGAAAACTGAAATGATACTGGGACTAGAAAGAGGACTCAGCAGTTATGAGTTCCCAGCACTCTCCCAGAGGACCCAGGTTCGGTTCCCAGCACCCACATGGCAGCTTGCCATCAGTCCCAGGTGATCTGATGCTCTCTCCTGGCTCCCAAGGTACCAGGCATGTACATGGTACAGACATACATGAAGGCAAAACACCCACACACATAAAATAAAAATAAACAAATCTTTGTAAAACTATGATCCATATGAAATCAAATAAAACATAAGAAGATCCTATCCATTTACTGAAAGACAGAAAACGACTTCAAGAGCCATGCTGTCCAGAGGAGCAGTGACTTCCCCACCCCACAAATCTAGTTTGTTCTAAAACCAAGGAGACACAGAATTACGCATGTTTGTTTAGTCCCAAGTGCTTACTGACCTTTGATCTAACCTGCCCTCATGTCACCACCTGAATTGTTATAATTCTTGCAATCATCGCCCTAAAAGCCTTGGGAAATTCATTTTTCAAAATCAAGTAAAAATACAATATAATAAAAAGGTTTGCAGCCAGGCTGGTGCACCTGTATTCTAAGCACTCAGGAGACTGAGGCAGGAGGATTTCAAATTTCACACCAGCCTTGGTTAGAGAGAGAGAGGAAGAGAGGGAGAGACAAGGAGTGAGAGAGACAGAGAGATTCCACTGGAATCGGTGAGAGCACTAGTGGCAGAGGAGAGGCTGTCTTTCCTAACCTTAACACATCTGTGTGGTTTATATCAAACATATAGTTTAGTAATGTGTGTATGAATAAACAGAGTTTGTTCTATCAGAGTAACATAGAAAGTTCAAAACATTTATGCACCCACAGAGACAAAATCTCAAAGATAATCAAGAACAGTAAGTGTAACTGAGTGGCCACCTGAAAAACAATAAAATAAAATCCATACCTCACAAGACACATAGGATAAATTCCAATTGGATTAATATAAAATGTAAGAATGTAAATGCATAGAACCATACGTTACTATCAGAAACACAAGAGAGGGAGTCTCACTACATATCCCAGGCTGGTCTCAGCCTCCTGATCCTCCTGCCTCAGATTCCTGAGTGCTAAAAATAAAAACATATACCACCATACCCAGCTTGAGAATCCTTTATAACCCCACAGTGTAGAATCCTATGACACAAAATCTTTAATCACAAAAAACCCAATAAATTCACCACTTACAAAATTTAAAACTTCTTCATGAAAAAAAAAAAGAAAGAAAATCCCATCATCAAAGGCCTGGGTCAAAGGGCTACCTGGCCCCACCCCCTAAAAATATTCTTGCAATTTATAACATAAAAAAGAAATGTCTGGTGTATGAAAAATCCCTACTGCTGAAGGAAATGAGCAATAGCTGAATAGAAGAATGCACAAAGGGCAGATCATGTAGAGAAATGGAAATGGTGATGCCTGGGTCAGGAGAGTTCGTGCAGGCTGGACCAAGGCAAGGCAGGTCAGGAGTCTGGGGTGCACATTTAAGGAGACCTTGCCAGTCAGCCAATGCCTCCTCAAGCTTCGTATCCCAGACACCTCACTCACTTTATCCTAGTCCAGGCTCTGAGTGGTCCTTAAAGGTATGAAGACATACTATCCCACTCAAAGTGAGGTAGACAGAAAGAAAATTGACCAAAGGCACCATTATTCACTTATTAGATGGGCAAAAATCCAATTGGATATGAAAAATGGCCTCACTTGGTGGTGGTAGGGGTGGAATTTCTGTCATCAATCACTCTAGGGAGCAATTTGCCACACACCAGCTATTAAAATTGCAAATCCACAAATACACATCCTTTATTAAAAGAAGATTTGTGTGTGTGTGTGTGTGTGTGTGTCTGTGCAAGTGTACACATACGTGTGATGCAAGTGTGGCTGGAGTTATAGGCAGTGAGGAGTCATATAATATGCATACTGCGTATCAGACTCTGCAGTAAGTGCTCTTAAGTGCTCAGCATCCCTCCAACCCGTTATATATAGACACACTTATGCTGCTTCTGAGAGTTTATCAGGTGCTTGTAAATGTGTAAAGGAACCTATATACGCATGCATTTGTTACGGCATTGCTGCTAATGGTCAAAGACGTCATGTGACTCATCATGGTTTACTTATACCATCCAATACCACACAAGTGTAAAATGGAGATGTGCTTTAGATACCAGGATAGAAAGATCCCCTAAAACATGGTTTAAAGGAGAAAAAAAAAAACAAGGTATGAGGTAGTATGTGCTGTATGTATCAGGTGGAAGGAAAAATAATAAAACACAAGTGTTGATGAGATGGCTCAGTGGGTGAAGGCGCTTGCTAACAAGTCTGATGATCTGAGTTCAATCCCCAGGACCTACCTGAGGAAAGGAAGCATCAACTCCTGCAAGTTGTGCTCTGACTTCCGTGTGTGAGCTACGGCACATGCATGCACACACAGAGACATAGAAACATAGAGTAAGTGAAAAAGGCAATAAAATGACTTCTGAAAGAAAAACAAAAACAAAAAAACCCCCACCAATTGGCAAGCAGATGCATAAAAACCTGTCTTCATAAAGATGCTATCAAAAGGTGGCTGTTTCCTCTTGGAGGGTGGGGTACCGGGCTGATGGAGTGGGGGAAGGATAATATTTTGATGTTTAAATCAGATAAATGTCTGACTGACAAAATATGGTTATAAAAGCATGAAGTCCTAGGTTAGCCTTCCAGCACCACATAAGACAGTGTGGGGGTGAATGCCTGTAATGCCAGAACTGGGGAGGTGGAGTCAGGAGTTCATGGCCAGCCTGGGACAAGACCCTGTATGAAAAAAACAAAATGAAAAATTGTGTCCTATATGTTTGTCCTCTAACGTGGACTTCTCCATGGCCTCTGCTTCAGTTTCTGCTTCCAGGTTCCTGTCTAGAGTTCCTGCTCTGACTTCCATTCATGCTGGACTACAACTGTGAGCTGAAATAAACCCTTTTCTCCCCCAGTTACATTTGGCCATGGTGTTTTCCACAGTGCCCATTGGCCTCCTAGTCCGACTCGGCTGCATGGGCTGTCCAGACCCTGCACGTTGGGCGCCAAATGTAAGAAGAACTTCTAACCCGTCTTATTAATAAACACGCAGGACAAGAAATAAGGGTGAAAATCTGACAGAGATCAGAGGAATTAGGAGCAAGCCACCACTCACCAACGCTGTCTCTACTTCCCAGAATTGAAGCGGAGGAAAAAGCGAGCCTTCCGGTCTAACCTGGCTTTTATACCTGTCCATCTGCTAATTTCCCATCCTCCCAAGCTACATCACTTCCTGTCTTGTCTGCATGGATCTTCAGAACTCTAAGGTTGATGCTGGGATTTAAAGGCGTGCGCCACCACCTCCTACTGCTAGTTCCCCATGTGACCTTGGAGTCACAGAGAACCAAATGGATTAAGGGCGTGTGCTAACGTGCATGGCTATTGTTTTTCTATTAGTGGCTGGCAGCCCCGTTTTTCCTCTGACCCTCAGATAAATTTTATTAGGGAAGACAAATAAAATATCACCACACAGGTCTCTGAACCCCTGATGTTTTATGTCGTGCCTTGGGGACAGTACCCTATAGGTGTGACTGTATCAAATAATCATTGTGTAGCTGTTCAGATCCTGTACCAGGACAGATGGTAACCCCAGTGCCAGCCTGTGCTTGGTTTAGGGGCAGGGCCGCAGTGGAGGTTCCCCTGTTTTCCTAGTACTAAGTGACAGGTGCCACCCCTGCCAATTCAGATAGAGCACTGAAAGATTCCATCTCTTCAGAAAGCCATGGGAAAGGGCCACGAACCCTGCTCTCTCTCATGTACTCTAGCCTGGGAGGGGCCATCAGGACCACATGGGAAGCTCTGGACATCCTGTCCCCAATCTTACCCACAGACCCATTTTCATTTTGGACATCCAGGATGACCTCATATTCTATTCCTGACTCATTATATCATCCTGTTTCCAGGGGAGTCTGTCGAGACCTAGACAGTGACTTAGTGGAGGTTTCCATTGCTAAAGCCAGCACTTGTTCAGGAAGATGTTAGGGCTTCCTTAGCTAAGGATAGCCACATGAAGAGACCAGATTAACTATGGGCAGAGAGCAGGAGCGAGCACAAACCAGGCACCTCAACATCTGCCAGCCCCTGAGCACCTCATTTGAGCCATGTCTCTCCATGCCAGCTGCTGGAGGTCAACAGTACTGCCTCCGTCTGTCACCTGGACCCTGTGCTCCTCAGACAACTTCCCTGTGACACTCCACTTAATGAGGCTTTCCACAATTATTCATGTTTTCAGGACCCTGGTAACTGCCAAGAACTCATCCAACTTTGTGATTCTTTTGCCACTCAACTGGCTTTTTATTACTTTTTCTGCTAGGCTTCAAGCTTAGTGTGGCAGGAAATGTGTTAGGCTTTTCCATTGTTTTAGTGCCAGGGTCTAACCCCAGTGTGTGGCAGGATCTGCTAACTGCTGAATGGATAATTATGTGTAGTTGAGGATAACTAAGAATTCTATGTGATACCCCGTAGGCAAAGAGATAGGAGGAACTGAAGAAGACTGCAGCTGTGTCTCAGAAGACTGAGGTAGCTGGCCCTCCTGGTCAAAATGGCCCTCTGTGGTTAGAGACCATTTAAGCTGCAGATTCAGTGCTCCTGTCCTATCAGTGACTAAGCCATCGGATCATTTTCCCATACATGTGTACCACGGAAGGGTCTATATCCTCAAAGGACTTGGACTTCAATTTAGTATCATTTGAACTATCATTGCACTCCCCCCACTATCACTGCACTCCCCACACTATCACTGCACTCCCCACACTATCACTGCACTCCCCCCACTATCACTGCACTCCCTCCACTAGCACTGCACTCCCCACACTATCACTGCACTCCCCACACTATCACTGCACTCCCCTACTCTTGGCGTGTTTCCTGTAAGTTCACAAGAGGAAAACCCCTAAAAGGGATAGATATCCTGTCCATCACGATTTGGGAAGGCAAAGGGTCATCTTATACCATGAGTACACAACCTGTCACATAAATATTCATAAAAAGTTCTTTAACATTCATGGCACAGAACTCACTGGGTTGTTTCTCAGGTTCTCTTTGGAGTGTTTGCTTTGCTCAGTGAACTTCTGCTCTGACTGTCTATGTCTCTAGACTGAATTCTTTCCTTCAAGAAGACAAGACCCAAGAGACCCCTGTAATGTGCATGTGTGTATGTGTGCATAAGTAAAATCAAGCATATATTAACCAAGAAATCAAGGCAGACTTAATATGTGAGGGAGTTGTCTGAGTGGCTAAAAATGCAAGAAAGAATACCTAATAGAAAAGAAATATATAACTAGGGAAATTCATCAGGTTTATGTTCGTTTCAGCTTTAACATGTTTTAAGGCACAGTGCCACAGGCAATGCCTCATCTGCTGGAGCCCTGGAAGCTTGGCTACCCTACGCTGCTTCACACGTGGACTTTTCCAGCTTGTCTGAAGGTCCTAGCAGGGGAGCACAGTTACTCTTGTACTCTTGACCAAAGACAGCTTTTCCTCTCTCAGGGTAGGCCACCCTCTGAGACTGTGTAGGAAGCTTTAGGAGGGGTGCACACCACGGGAGCAGTGAGGGAGGGAGGAGGCACCTGCCTAGCCAGCTGGATCAGCCTGTGGCCAGGTCCACTCACATCATTCAGATTTTAGGAGGTCCTGAGAACAGAGCAAGGGCTACAAAGTTATAATCCTCTATTAAGCTTCTTCTTGGTTCTTTTCAGGAGAGGTTTACCAACAACTTCTCAGTTTGCTTATTCATTCATATATTTATGAAAATTTATTGAATAATTTTTTAAAATTAAGCACTGAAGATAAAATATATATGATCATGTATAATACACATACAATAAAAATATAGAGCATAGAGCACAGGGCTCAGCACACGGCGAACCTCAGAGGGCTTTTCACTGGTTTACAGNAATACCAACACTTGCCCTGTTGGGATGTTGAAGAAGTCTGTTCTTTGCAGAGCTCTTACTCCTGGGCTGTTTGTATTGGGATAATCTTCTTCTACATTGTGTGAAGATGTGTCTGTTTAACCAAAGGCACCTCTGATTGGTTTAATGAAGAGCTGAATGACCAATAACTAGGCAAGAGAGGATAGGCAGGACTTCCAGGGAGAGATAGGAACTCCAGGAAAGAATCTGAGGCTTGAGAGATTTGCCAGCCAGATACAGAGGAAGTCAGACATATGATACTGAGGAAAGGTAATGAGCCACATGGCAGATTGTAGATTAATATAAACTGGTTAATTTAAGTTTTAAGAGCTAGTTGGGAACAAGCCTAAACTAAGGCCAAGCTTTCACAATTAATGGAAAGTCTGTGTGTCATTATTTAGGAGCTAGCAGTCCAAAGAAAGACCTGTTACAGGTTTGGCTCCTCCAAAAACATTTCATTCACATCAGATATCAAGGAGAGCCTCCTTTTTTCTCAACTTCCTTATTCTCCATCTGAGATGACCAACCGCATTTAGTAAATTCTTTTACATTTTATTTAAAACTTTCTCATCAAAACAGCACCAATGGATGCATCTTCTCTGCAGATTAACATCGTAAAAATTCTGGAAACTGAGAATGCAGGAATCTTTGTGACAATGGGACACTGAGGCTAAACTCTACAGAAAAGCTAATTCATACCAGCAAAGGTTTCGCTTTTAAAAGAGAAATTTCTAAGCCACTTGGGGTGAGGCACTGGGGAGATGGCTCAGTGGGTAAAGCATCTGCTGTGCAATCAGGGAGGTCTGCATCTGGATTCTCCGCATCCACACAGAGCCAGATGTGGAAGGGCATGGTGCTCCTAGGGTGAGATGGGAGGCGGGGATGGGAGAATCCCAGGAAGCGTGGACCAGCAGGGCTGGAAGACCAGCAGGGCTGGAAGACCAGCAGGGCTGGAAGACCAGCAGGGCTGGAAGACCAGCAGAACAAGAGACTGTCTCCAAACAAGGACACCCAAGTTGTCCTTTGACCTCCACACGTGCTGTGAAGAGGCATGCACCTGCATTCACACACACAAACACACAGACACAAGGATTGTGCTTTTGTTTTGTTTTGGAAGGTGATGACGGAGGAGATTGTACATAGATATAAATCATACTTTATTAGCTCTGATATTAAACACACAGGAATTTACGTTCAAGAACATTCTAGCCGAAGGGCTTCTCTTTTGATGAAAGTCAATCCTGCCAGCTACGGTGCACTGACTGAGATAGCATTGCAGCCTGNTTTGCATGGGCGCCAATTAGACCTTAGCTTCAGAGACACATTTATAGATGAAAGGAGGGTAGAGAGCCAGGTAGAGACACATGTGGTTATGAAGCCTGTGCTCTCTTATTTAAGATGCTTGTTTTTAACTAAATGGCACTTTCTGTCACCATGGAACCATCCCATTGAATGTTTGTAGAGTAGATTTCAGAAGCCTGAGGAGGTGGGAAACTTCTGGTTTAAAGTCCATCTTCTGCTCTACAAGGTACTCAACAACGTTCCTCTGGAAGTTTGCCTCATATGGGGGANGCAGGCTAAAATACACCATTCTCTTAAAATGCTACCCGCACACTGNCACCATCCTTTTCCAACTGAGACAGCCATGCCCTTCCTATAACCCCCACTTCAGNGGTGGGGAAGGAGCACCAGACCTCACCAGGAAGGACTGTCAAGTGTCTGTCAAGGCCCCTATGAAGCATGCANTGTGAAAATAAATCACTCCATGATTGAAAAGCTGGCATAACCCAGCACTACATTCAAAGANCAAAAGCATTGAGCTGATAAGCCTACCCGTCTCAGCCCTGAAAAACCATCAGTCACAGGTTAAACACCCACACCACAGACTCCCAAGTCCAGTGGCACTTACCTTGCACTGTCCCGACACACAGATGGCTGTGCCATTCTGATCACAGGGGGTGCCATCAATGACCTTCTCAGCTTGTCGCACATAGAAGCGGTAGCCGGTTGCTTGGCAGTTCAACTCACACTTGCGATTGCCCTTTACTATCAAAAAAATAAAGAACAAAGACAAGGTGTGAGTGACCTCACCTCTGTAGAATCAATCCTCACCCTTCCACCTATATATTTTATGGAGATAAACCTCACATAACATAAAATTAACTGTTTTGACCAAAGTGGGGTTAGTATACTCAAGGTTGTACAACCAATTGCCATAATCAAATTTCAAAACATTTTCATTACTCCAAAAAGGAGCCTCATGTCTGTCAGCTGCCTCTTCAGTTCTTCCTTCTCCAGAGCCTGGCAGCCGCCAATTTACTTTCTGTCTGTTCTCCCATCCTTCTCAGAGTTGTAAGAACACCGTTAGACCGCTTGCATTTGACAGTCTGGGGCAGGCATGTCCCTTCATCTACTAGCGTATGACAGAGATTCAACGCTGACAGAACACTGTAAAGGACTTTTTAAAGATCTCACCATTGTAAATAATGATTCTACTTTTACACGCCACCATGCTTTTTTGTTGTTNTAGTCTATGAATTGGCAATTTTGGTNAGCATATCACTTTTACCCTTTGCTATGCTTTTTCTTAGAACTTAAAAGCTACAAGGGTCCTGGGGATGTGGTTAGGGATATGATCATTTGGTAGAATTCTTGCCTAGCAAGCATGAGANCCTGGGTTTGATCCCCAGCATGGCAGAAGTAGGACATAGTGGTCCATGCCTGTAATCTCACCACGCTGAAGGTGGAAATTCAAGGTCACCTCCATGGTTACATAGTGTGCTGGTGGGTCATCTGGGAGGAGGGGACCTTAATGGAGAAAATGCCTTCACCAGATTGGCCTATAGGCAAGTCAGTGGGGCCTTTTGTTTTCTGATTGATGATTGAGGAGGGAGAACCCAGCACACCATGGGCAGTGCCACCCCTGGGAAGGTGGTCCTGGAGGTCTAAGAAAGTTAGCTGAATGTGATCCCGGAGAGCAAGCCAGCAAGCAGTGCTTCTCCACAGTCTCTGCTTCAGTTCCTGCCTCCAGGTCCTGTCCTAACTTGCCTGCAACTTGGAGTGTAAGATGAAAGATAAAACAAAGCCCTTCCTCCTCAAGTTGCTTTTGATCGTGGTCTTTATATCAGCAATAGGAAGCAACCAGACACATAGTGAGTTCCAAGACTGCTTGGGCCACATAAAATCCTATCTCCAAAACAAACAAAAAAGACCTATATGGTTGTATCATATTTTACACTTTGTTTATGTTCACAGGTGTGCATGCAGGCACACGCCTTTCCAGAGTGACATAACTGAGGAGGGAAGACCTAGCCCAGATGTGGGTGGCATCATCTCCCAGGCTGAGGCCCTGGACTNGATATAAAAGAACAAAGGGAGAAAGTGAGCCAGGTCCCAGCCTTCCTCTCTTTCTGCTTCCTGACACCATGTCATACCAGCTGCTTTGCACTCTTCCCCACANTGGCCAACTACACCCCCAAGCAATGGGCAAGGACAAAATCATCCCTTCCTAAGCTGAATTTATCACATATTTTTGAGATAGCAACAAGGAAAGTAACACATGCTTTCTTGTCTTCTTCTCATCTGTCACCTGCCAACTGTCTTTCCCTACCTCAGACTCTTTATATTTTTGTCACTTTACACAGGACCTGGTACACAATAGGTGCTCAATGCGTGCTAACTATGTAATGAGAAACAATCTAGTTGTTTCCAAAAGAAAAAATATGCTTAGCCAAAATATATTTCATATCTAAAAGAAACAGACAAGCCAAGCACACNCTGATTTTAAAACCTGTTTTTGAAGACAATGTAAATTCTATGCTTAGTCATAGACAGCATGTTTGGGGTCATGCCTCTGTCTAAAAACCAGATTACTGGATCTGGTAATAGTGGCTTTTTCCTACACAACACAATACATCATATTTTCCCTAGAGTGGCTGCCTGCCTGTCACAGCAATAAACTTCCTTTTGTTCCACAGCCACTAGATCCCGCTAACAGGAAAGGACAGGGAGNATCTGGGACCACAGGGTTCAGGGAAGGTCGAATCCTTTGTGAGCACTGGCTGTGGCTTACAAGCCCAGAGATTACTTTCCTGCTTGGCCACATGAGAATGAAATGGGTGATCTCGGAAAACTAACCTCAAATACTGAATACCAAGATGGACGCATCTGTGGGAATTTCCCCCAAACCAAATTATTTTATTGCTTTAAGAAATCTAGGGGTTGAGGGGATAGCTGGCAGGTGTGAGGCCCTGGGTTCTAGATCCAACACTAACAAAAAGGGGAATAGGTAAGTGGAGGTAAGGGAATGCAAGCTAGAGCAAGGCTCATCACGTNGACACTACACCTGAGTGCAGTGACCACAGTGGCCAGAGAGGATGTCGGATCCCTTGGAGGTAGAGTTACAGGCAGTTGTGAGCCACCTCACATGGCCTGGGAGCCAAACTCAGGTCCTTTGTAAGAACAGTATGCACTCTTAACCACTGAGTCATCTCTCCAGCCTCATGACTTGCTTTCTTATTTTATTCCTTTCTTCTGGGTCCTCACTCTGGGATGAGCTAGCTAGGACTGTCCAGGTGCACTGCATTTTTTTTTTCTGAGACAGGGTTTCTCTGTGTAGCCCTGGCTGTCCTGGAACTCACTTGGTAGACCAGACAGGCCTTGAACTCAGAGACCCACTTACCTCTGCTTCCCCAGTGCTGGGATTAAAGGTGTGNACCAACACACCAGCTACAATTTTATTTTTTGATATTTGTAACCACAATATAAAAAGCTGCTTGGATAATGTCCTGGCTAGTTTTATGCCAACTTGACACAAGCTAGAGTTATTTGAAAGAAGGGAACCTCAACTGGAAAAATTCCTCCATAAGTTCTGGGGATAAGGTATTTTCTTAATTAGTTATTGATAGGAGAGGGTCCAGCCCCTGGTCAGTGTTGCCATCCCTGGGCTGGTGGTCCTGGATTCTTTAAGAAAGCAGGAGCCCCTGTGGTACTAGACTAGGCCCTCTGGATAGCTGAGACAGTTGTTTAGCTTGAACTGTTTAGGGGGCCCCCA